>JABWIB010000869.1:40674-62559 GCA_016617825.1 Platyplectrum ornatum
GAATTCGCTAGGGCTTATTTTCAGGGTAGGTCTTATTATAGGGGGAAACACTGAAGAGTATTCTGAAGAGTAGCTGTGCTAGGAGGTGTAAGGTCCCCAAAATGGTAAAGATGATTCTTATGGTTCTCAATATGTGTGCGTTATTTAACTAGACAATTCACACTGTACATGAAACTTTTTTGAATTTGTTCTTATCCTATGTTCTTTTTGAGTTTATGCTCTAATTGTGTCTTTGGGGCCTGAGTGATCCCTTGAGATGTGTCCTGTTTAGAGTAATGATTCTGCTCCTCCAGCTCTGTAAGATGAAAGAGATGGAAATTAAAAGATTCTCCACTATACAGCGGCTTTCTTACATAATACCCACACTGAGATATATTAGAAAGTCAAGTGGGGGTGATTTCTTTATTCATGTTTGTTTCCCTCTGACCATCAAGAATTTCACCAAACTCTTTTTGTTACTGTTAGGGACTTTTTGAAACTCTTTTTGTTACTGTTAGTGACTATGTGAAACTCTTTTTGTTACTGATAGGGACTTTTTTAAACTCTTTTTGTTACGGATAGGGACTTTTTGAAACCTGTACTTTTTCTGGAGTTTTAAATGTTTTTTCAAAACAAAACAAAAATTAAATACAGGACAGCTGAAGAGGAGGAAGAGGAAGAGCATGCACCATGGTATTGTTGGTACCGGTATTAAATACAACCTCACTGTGCAGGAGTAGCACTGGTGTAAGGTACAGGCAGGGCTGGATTAACAATGTTGCTAATGGGAGCATAGCCCCAGGCCTCAATTGTCAAAAAGGCCCATAGCAATGCAGCTAATGATAAAAGTGTGTTGGAGGAGGACATAGTGTTATGAAAACATGTCACACCCACACATCACTGGCCACCCCTATAGGCCTTTCATTTTTTTCAACCCTAGGCCCATGTGGCTCTTAATTCGTGGGGCTTGACCCCTCTCTCGCCACTTCCCTTACTGCGAATAGTAGGCTAGGCTGTGCTGCCTGCACAGGTCACAACCTGGCCGTTTAATTTCCCATAGGCCTGAACAGCCCTCCCTCTTCCTTTAAATGGAAAAAGAAACCTTACAAGCATCTCTCCTCTATAGGAATTGTGAAAATTGTGGAAAAAGGATCAGCCTCACCAATTGTGTTAGCTGATACTTTTTGTGATCTTATTTGATGTTTAAAAAGCTCCACTTGTACACCATAATATAGACGAATAGCCACAAAAACCACAATTTAATGATACAGAAGCAATATTAAAGTCTATACAAAAATGAAACACTCATGGATCCCATACAGGGGTAGGTGTCGGGAAGCAAATATCAGTCTGTCCTACATGGCCAGTAGATAAGTCTGGGTGTTGGCTGATGGAATCCAGATCTTCATACTGAGAGCAGATGACAGGTCAGGGTGGGACGCATAGAGTAAGTACACAAGGTGGATTTAAATTGTATAGTAAGGATTGGGATGAGCCATTACATCCAAAATTACCAAACAGTACATCAAGTGTCCGCAGCGCCGTACAATGGGGAATACAGACAGAATGGGTGGGAAAGAGGAGCCCTGCCCGCAAGCTTACATTCTAAGGGAGATGGGGATTTGATACATAGGGGTAATTACACATACACAAACACTAGGTACAATTTTAGTCAGCTGCCAATTATCCTGCCAGTATGTTTTTGGGATGTGGGAGGAAACCGGAGCACCCGGAGGAAACCCACACAGACACGGGGAGAACATACAAACTCCACATACAAACTTATGGAATCAAACTTGCAACCTCAGCGCTGTGTAGCAGGAACGCTAACCGTTGATATGTAGTTCTGCACTGTCAGCATGTGACATAAATGTCAGCGTGAGCTAAATTCAGAAACATTATAACAAACACAACTAACCTTTAATGGTAATTAATAAATAATATAAATGGTACATCTAAATAAGAAGGAAACACCGCCAATTATTAAAGGAACCACTAAAAGCTGTCACAAATGCTCATCACAAACACTCACAAATGTTACGATCACTTAAGTATATTCTTTATGCTTATGTCATTGTGTGAGCACATTTACCAAAGATAAATGCAGGTATCTTTAGCATAAATGTTCTGTTAAAGTCATCTAAGGATGTATTAATGTAGTGTGGAGCAAGCAGACGCTGGGAATTGCAGGGGAGTTGTTTTCCTCCGAAACCCATAATGTTGATTATCGATATAACAGGCAGAAAGCTAATTGTAGTCATTATGCGCAGACATGTCATGATCATAAAAAATGTGGGTTGAATGGCTTACCAGGAAACTAGATAAGCATCTTGCTGACTGACTGACTATACTTTATAAAATCAATTAAAGAAACTAATGATGATGACCAAACTTCACAGCATCTGTCATTTACAGTATAAAGAAATAACCCAATCAATTAAATATTAATAAATAACAAACAAAATCCCAGCTTATTCCGTCCCCTGCTGACTGTTACATCTACTACCGGTTAGCTCAAAACTGGGGGGAAATTGGCATGCGGATCATCCATGTTTAGTATCCCGTACTGGGTTTTTTATACCAGCCTGCTCTGAAAAGTTCAGAATCATGATTTTAAGGTATGGGTCAGATGGTGCCAGAGCTGGATAACTTAGGGGGTCAATAGCACTTTTTCCACATGACTTGAGTGGGGGGTGTGGAGAAAAAGATCTGCATTCTCAGTTCCAGTTGTTCCCCTGTTTCTGTGCATTTGGATGTCCTCCAGGGCTGGTACTTGGTCTCTGGGCACCCTAGACTAGACCTAGCGCCTCCACCCCTCCAGTTTACATAGGAGAAGAGGACGCCACCATTTTATAGGGAGCAGCAGGTAAGCTCCCAGGCTGGCTAATTATTTACATGTCGGGTTATGATAGGGCACACTAGGTGATCACCTAAGATTGCAAAATGGTAGCACCAGCCTTGATTTCATCTGCTTTAAAATTCCTCCCCTGACACTTCCAGCACCTTTCAGACAGAGGGGGTGGTTGTGATCAAAAGTGGGCATTATCTGATAGGTTTCACATTTGTCCTATTATATCCTTTATACCCATTACCCTAATCCTAACCCTCCTTTCCCTACAGCCTAACCCTAACGTTCCCCTTCTATGATCCATCCTCTCCCACAGCCTAACCATAACCTTCCCATGTAGCTTAACACTAACCTTTCTCTTCTGTGCTCTTTCCCCTTAGCACATCTAAGACCCCCTTTCCTGTGATATCCTGACATATGTGTGTGTAAAGGTTTCTTGGGTTGGCAGTGACTGGGTGGAGGGAGGGAAAGCCTGTGTACAAATCCTGCACACAGGCCCATTCATTTCTTAAGATGACCCTGCACAAAGCCATTCACAAACATTTTCCCACACTAGGCACTTGGCCAGATGACAATCATTTGGTATGTGCATTTTGCAGAGAACATTGCTTAGGATTACAATGCTGTTCAGACTGTACAGAAACAAAAAAGAAAAAGGCCTAATCACACTGCAATAAAGCAGTAACTGACTATACCTTACTTCTGTAAGACTTGAGTGGGGGGTGTGGAAAATAAGAGTGGATTCTTAGTTCCAGTTATTCCCCTGTTTCTGTGCATTTGGATGTCCACCAGGGCTGGTGCTAGATCTCTGGGCACTCAAGGTGAGACCTAGCACCGCCACCCCTCCGGTCCGGTTCACATAGGAGAGGTAGGCGCTGCCAGGCTGGCTAATTATTTACATGCTGGGTTATGATAGGGCATCACCCAAGATCGCCTAATNGTATCGCCGGCCCTGATGTCATCTGCATTACAATTCCACCCCTGACACTTCCAACACCTTTCGGACAGAGGGGTGGTTGTAATCATAAGTGGGCATTTTCTGATTTTGCATTGTCACACATTATACTCTTTATTGCCATTACCCTAATACTAACTCTCCCTTCCTTACAGCCTAACCCTAATCTTCTTCTTCTTCATCCTCTGCCCAAAGCCTAATCGGAATTGGAACGGGTTCAGAGAAGGGCAACAAAACTGATAAGGGGAATGGAGTCATTAAGTTATGAGGAACAGCTAGCAAGTTTAGGCATGTTTACTTTAGAAAAGAGGTGTCTAAGAGGTGATATGATCACCATCTATAAATACATTAGGAGTCAGAGCTTTCACATGAACTCTTTACCCCTAGAAATGTACAGAGGACACTCTTAGCTCACCAGCTAAGATTAGAGGAAAGTAAGTTTCCCAACCAGCAGAGGAAAGGGTTCTTTACAGTAAGGGCAGTGAGGATGTGGAATTTATTGCCAGAGAAGGTTGTGATGGCAGGATCAATACATGTATTTAAGAAAGGATTAAAAATATTTTTGAGGTGAAGGTATCCAGGGTTACACCTGGTAAGGAAATTATTACCTCCTTAGTCAGGAGGGAGCTCTTGTATCCTTAAACTGGAACCTGGTAGGCCCCCCTTAAGCCAGGGCCCTGTTGTGGTTGCGACTGCTGTGATCTCTGTAGCTACAACACTGCCTAATACTAACCCTCCCTTCTCCGCAGCCTAACCCTAATGTTCTTCTTCTTTATCCTCTGCCCAAAGCTTAATCGTAAACTTCACCTTCTATGCACCATAACCTCCCTGTAGCTGAACCCTAATCTTTTGTTGCTACCTATTTGCCTGTACCTTCCCCTTCTCAGATCTAAGTCTTACTAAGCCCCCCTTTCCTGTTATATCCTGAGATGTGTGTGTAAGGCAGAACCATCATCAGGGGTGAACAGCTGGGCCTACTGTCCTGGGCCCGGACTGAGGAGAAGACTGCCACCATGCCACTGGTGTCCCACCGCAGCAGAGGGTATATAGATGGCATCCAAGTGAGCTGCTGGGCCTGGACAGACGGAATGACATCAGGACATCATGTGACCCCAGGTCTTACAAATTTCCCCAGTCCCGGCTTGAACTAACGGTGATCCTGGTGTAAGGACTTCTTTGGATTGGCAGTGACTGAGTGGAGGGAGGGAAAGCCTGTGTACAAATCCTGCACACAGGCCCATTCATTTCTTAGGTTGCCCCTGCACAAAGCCATTCACAAACATTTTCCCACACTAGGCACTTGGCCAGATGACAATCATTTGGTATGTATGCTTTGCAGAGAACATTACTTAGGATTACAATGCTGTTGTTTACTGTACAGAAACAAAAAAGAAAAATGCCTCAGCATGCTGCAATAAAGCAGTAACTGACTATACCTAACATAGAATACAGAAACATCAGTTACGCGCTTTTGCATATATAATCTTCAATGACTGCTGGTGTTTGTCGGAACATTTAATTTCATAATAGATTGTGACGAATCCCAAACTTGAGGCATCAAGCAGCCAGATATATTTGTTAGTAGTCTAAGGGGCCGATTCAATTCCCTGAGATGGAAAAATACTGTTTGCACACTTTTTCCCATCTCTTACAGTAGGGGAAATCTGTGTCTTTTTATACGTGGCTCTATGAGTTGCAAGAAAAAAGACGTAATGTTTCCCCCTTACACAAATGCATAAGGAGACACAAAATCAAGAAAACTGCAGAAGAGAGTACAGAAAATCCCTAAAGTAGAAGGTAAGTAATAAAAAAAAAATTAAGCACAATCACATTGAGAAATAACAAGGGGTCCTTACACAATACAGCATGTTAGTGCGCTGGTCAGGACCATCTTATTTATTGGACAGACTTGGCAACTGCATACCTCCCAGTGGTTCTGATTCCAGCGGGACAGTCCCAATTTTGCCCCTAGCATTAATCATAATACCTGCCTAAATCTGCAGCATAGTATCTATCCTGCAAGAAAGCAGATTCGCTGCCAGGCAGCTGCCTTAAATCCATCACCCCTTCTTACATGCTGCCTGCTTTATTTGTAGAGTGCTTCTATCAATATATATCCCTCCCTCACAGATTCCCATCCCCACAGTGTAATCCCATTATATTATTTATTCGACTTCTATAAATTATAGATTATAGTGTATTAGATTATATTAGTTATATTATAATTTCCAAAATATTAAACAAAAGGACTCTTTTTAAGGTTCACTTTATTATATTAGTGTTCTGCTGTGCAAATCTGCATCTCATACTTAATTGGCTTAATTTGCAAACACAATTTGTTTAATGGCTTTATTTAATGAGGGGGTACCTCACGGTTTAAACAGAGCATCTTGATGTGGTGGCAATCTTGATATTTATGGCCCAAAACATTTGACAGATTTTTTAGTGTAGGAATAAGGGACTTGAATCAGGCTTTCTGGCGGTCGCAGCGTGCGGCCACCTGGACCCTTTCATTTAGAGCTGCGCAACACCGAGCACAGGGAGAGGGGCAGGCCATATGCCTCTCCTCCCTGCGCAAAGCTGAAAAGCGCAGAGGCTCCGGAGGCACAGGCTATGCGCCAGCCTCCGCGCGATCAGCGCACCTATGAATCCGGTCCAAGGTGTGTAAGAGGGGGGAACTTCCTATGTCCTGAATATAAATACTATAACTGGCCATGTAGCAGTATGTCAGAACGGATCAAATATTTTACACGTCTGTAAGGATGCTGAACACTATTTTATCACCATAATGAGGGTTTGTCCTGTGAACTAAACTTCAGTGATTCCTTATAGCAACATTACCCATACCCAGGCTCCTCAGCAGTCAGGGGTTCTGGGAATGGGATCCCTTAAATGGAACCCACAGCCAGATTTACTGTTTCTTATTGTTTTTTATGTATTTTACTGCAGTTTGGGGCCCCTCATGGTTTATATATATATATATCAGACCCTCCAACATGACCCATTCCATTAGGTACAAAATACTCTGTTCTGGAACTTCCAGCGATCAGTTACTATGGTAACCACCATTGTTACATTACTCAGACATAAGTTAGTTCGTTATAACCAGGTGAGTGACAGCTGAAAGCCCAGGAGTGGAGTATTATGTACCTGGTGGACTGGGTCATGTTGGAGGGTCTGTTATATATATATATATATATATATATACATACCTCCCAACCCCGGACCCGTCCGACTCCGCCCCTGGACCCGCCCATCTCCGTTCTCCACCCCTGGCATGCCCATAGGGAACGGGGTCCCCATTGATATCCCTGATAGTTATAGATCACAATATGTAAGGAATTTCTGTACTGTTGTCCTCTGATGATCTTTTCTAGTAGTGACTATTATACGTGTATTTCTGATGGCAGGAAGATATAGCTCTTGTATATACAGTCATGCGTGTAGTAAAATCTCCCGATGTAAAAGTTACAAGCTCTCAATTTGTCTCCTCACTCGTGTCGCTCAGGGTAACAGATTCCACCGCTATTCATCCGCCCCCCTCCCAATGCAGGGTCAACGTCAGGCCTCGCTACCCCTTTCTCAGCACCACCATCCCTCTTCTCATCTCCGTCACCAAGGAAACTGCGGTGATTAGCATGCACCAGGAACAGCCGAGGGAAGGGGAGCTGTTAACCTTCTCCATGCAATCCGCCCCACAGCAAGCTCCGAATGGATAGCAGCACACATAGGTGTCAGATGGAAGCGGAATACAGCTTAGCTGTGCATGTTACAACATGCTAATATTCTGCATTTATTCTGAATACCAAATTGAACTGTTTCTCGTTGTCTGGAAACCTGTTCCTTATACTATTATACTGTTATATATTCATTCTCACGATGGACCAGAATCAGATCTTTAGGCACTGTTGACTTACTCACGAGTGGATCACAACCATGGTAAAATTCAGGAGAAATTAGGTGCAATCGGTATTGGATTTGAGAGATGATGGGGCTGATTCAGCCCTGTGTCTCCGCCAGCCAGACGCGAAGTTTTGCCGATCTGTGCATGTGCAGATCGGCTCAGAATAGCACGGAGTCGGGCGCAAAGCAGTTACTCGAGTGCCTGTTACTGTGATAGGCAGGGCCGCCACCAGGATCACAAAGTCCCGGACGGCAAGGCCCCCCACGTGACGCTAGCACTTCGACACCACGTCACCGCAGGAGGCTGTGGCCCGGCGCTCTGTACTGGCCTGCCTGAACTCAGTCTAATTTTGTGTATGTATGTTTGTATGTTATCCCTCTACCTGTTTCCCCTTATAATTATGACTGTATACTATAAGTAGCGGGAGACAGAACATGCCCGAGAAATCAAGAATGAACAAACATGGAAAGAGTGTAGAACACTTCATGCATGGTAGCGTTTCATTTCACCTGTATGAACAGACATGTACATTGTGTAGAGTAATGCACATGTACATTGCTCATAAGTAATAATAAGCGCTGGGAAGGATTTTAAGGAACAGCAATCTCTTCCGCAAATAAAATATATTGAAAAGAAAAACAGAAGGCTTTAAATCCCCTCTGTAAAACAAACCTGCGCCCAACACAAGCTGGGAATTAAAGGGAATTTCCACCTTTTCTCTATTCGGATGGTAGCGTTTCAGGTAATATTTAGAGCTGTGTGGGTCTCTGAACATACCTCTTACATCTACCTCTTACCTCTTACATATATTTTTACATATATGTTTTATTTACCACATTTGTACATACAGAATTTACAGAATACATACAGAATACACAGAATACATACAGAATTCACAGATCAGTCAAAACTTTAAGACCACTGATAGGAGAACGTAGCACCATGGAATGAAGGCAAGCTGGTGGAGGAAGTGTCATGCGCTGGGCAATGATTGACAGATCTGATTGACCAACTGAGAGCTGGTAACAGTCTAATAGAGGACCCACCTTACAAATTACATGGCTTAAGGATCTGAGGCTAACATTTTGGAACCAGACACCTTACCACACACCTTACCTCCCAAATGTTCCGATTTCAGGGACTAAATCAGGGTTGCCATCTTTTTTTGCAGTGATCAGGCAAGAAATGTATGTATATATATATATATATATATATATATATATAAATATATATATATATACGGGTCAGATATGTGCAATAACAACCCTAACCACGATGCAACAGACCTTCCAGTAGCTGTATTTCCCTCAGCTGCCCCTGTAATATTTAAACCACTAATCTTATTTTTATTTATACCTGGATGTTATTTATTTAATCCTATAGCAAATATATGAGAACGGAATATACCGTACGTTATTCAAAGCAGAGTGAGTTACTATATTAATACATTTGCCTTGTTGTACGGTCTCTCAAGACACATTGGAACAGTGGAGCCACATAATGAATGGCTTCAATATAAGTGCGGAGACTCCAGCGGTGCATTTCAAGAATTCTGTACATTTCAGTTCTGCACCCTGTTATTTTATATTACCATTGATGGCAGGGCTCGAAGTGGGGGTGTATGCGGGGGTATTCTTCTCCCACTGTTGTAATGAAAAAATTAAAGATCTCCATTGACTTTCATTATTTTCTGTGTTTTCATACCGTCACTTCTGAATGTCCACACCCCCACTTCTAAATTTCCACTTCGACCACTGATTGATGGTACAATAGAAAGGCCTTAAATATGGTGATGGGATAAGAACTCTCAACTGAAAAGTGAAACACAACATACGTCAAACTGATATGCAGAACAAATAAGCAGGAACAGATGACCTGAGGTGATGGTAACTGGTACTGACTACCCCTGACTAACCCTGGACAGTGAAAGCAAAGGGAAGAGCATAATATCGCAGGCCAAGTATATTTCTATGCTTATATCGTTACTGTATATCCATCAACATACTGAGCCTGATATTGACTTGATAGTACGTTTGTAACGCATTACAAGTGTATGAGGGGGCAGCCTTGCTGATTAGCATGCTATAGGTGGAGATAGGAATGCTAAGTAACATGGGAGTAGCAAGAGCATAGGTGGCCCTGGGAATAGGCTCCAACTGCAGAGCCGGCTGTCCATGAAGATAATAAAAATGTACCCCATTATATTGACTGTGAAGGTAATGATGAGGTTACAATACTGTAGTAAGATTATAGCGCCATCTAGTGGCAGCACTCTATTCATTGCTATCAAAATGTACAGGTATGTGTCCAGGGGCTGGCTGGCGAATTATGGCTCGGGGATATGGATCTAAGCTCCACCCCCTTGTAGAAGCCCCGCCCATTATGTCACTTCCAGCCACCGTGTATCACTAATACATGTAGACCATATTTATTAGCGAGACCCGGCAGCCAGAAGTGACATAACAGGTGCGCGTTCCCCCATTTACTGACGGCCCCAACAACCACCTGGATGTCTCTTCCGGCCTCTGGGTCTCGCTAATACATAAGACCCGGGCGGCCGATGGTAGATTTTAAAGGCAGCACATGTGCAGCCTGTGGCCCTGAAACACCAGTGGCGTGGCGCCAGCCACCCCTGTATGTGTCAATACTTACCCTGGCACAAATATTATATTCAGATATCCATGATGGCAGATGACATGTTATCATTAGTGATGTTAGGAGGCATAATTTTCAGTATAGTGACAATGACAAATATCACCATAAAGACAAAGGGGTATATTTACTAAGCGGGGAGATTGCAGTGAAATTGAAAAGTGGATGTTGCCCATGGCAACCAATGAGATTTTATCTCACATTCTCTAGTGGGTAAAATAAAACTGAGAGTTTGACGTTGCTATGGGCAACATTCCCACTTTCCAGTCTCTGAAATCTCGCCGCTTAGTATACCCCAAAGGGTGTTAGTAAAGTTACCATGCTCTATGCTCAGTATTATATTGAGGGGATGGGCAGCAATATTTACTCCTACCCGCTGCCCTCCTCGATGGTTTTTAAATGGCGTGACATCATCACGTCACTCGATTTATGCGAGCTGGAGGCGCAGTGCCTGGTCTCACCCGGGGTGCCCAGAGACCTAGCATCAGCCCTGTCCCCACCATTAAATACTATTGACTGCACAGTCACATTCCACAGCATATATATAGTTATCCATTACTTCGGAGCATTACACCAGCCTATGATTAGTCTGTCTTGAGCTCTAGTCACACTATTCTGTATTCCCAAACATATGCACATTGTACATTTAATTATTCATCTACATTGCACACCCCATTGCTCAACAGAGGTGACAGTGAACACGTCCCTCGCTTATCAATAATTAATGTGGTCTTGGCTCAGCAGCTTAGGATGAATGTGTTATATCCTGGGATCAGGATTGTTACTCTCTTCTATGTGTGCAGTATGTGTGTAAGAGAGCAATTCTCTCTACTGAGACTGGCTGTGTGGATGACTTGTAATACAATATCATTTTATGTATAAGAATAATAGACGCTCAGGTAATCATCATACTGCACCGCTGGAAAGTATCCCATGAAAAAAACCAAAATATCAAAATTATCAAAAATATTTAAAACTACCAGACCCAAAAAGGGTCCAGTTTTTTTTTGTAAAAAATAAATTCTGCAGCATCATTAAGCATCTTCTACAGCAGGGGTAAACAACCTGCAGCTCTCCAGGTTAAAGCTTGTTGGGACTTCTAGTTCTACATAGAGGGGGTGGTATATTGGGGTAAAGCAATCCTCTAGTGCAGGGGTAGGCAACCTGGTGTGGTGAAGCATGCTGAGACTTGTAGTCTGACAACACCTGGAGAGCCGCAGGTTGCCTGCCCCTGGTCTAGAGGGAAGCTTTCTCTGTAATAGATGGACCTATAGTGCGGATTTTAGTTATATGCAGTCGTGAATCAGTTTGAATTGTGTGGGTCTCTCTCTGTGGCCACTGTTATGGCTTCCAGTAGCCAGGTAAAACACTGAAGTACTAGTCACAGTCAGAGTTGCTCTGTATGCGGGGTTGGTAATTCACTCAGTCCCTGCAATAGACATAGTAGTAAAGAATATAGTAACCCTAGCCCAGGCTACCATTAGGAAATGTTAGGCTGATGCATACGGAGTAAGGCCTAGGAGGGGGAACAACAGACGTAGAACAGAGGACAAACGATGGCACACACACACACACACACACACACACACGTATTTTCCTCATTATAACACAATGGCAGAATGATCAATACTAATACTTTGACAATAAAGCTGTTGTAATTAATATTCACAAATCTAACTATGATTACCAATACCCCGATCAGATTCCATCCCTGCAAATATGCGAGGACTCACAGCACCAGCCCATTCACATTGCTTTTATTGGTCAACACTGTAGACTGCAGGGTTGGACCCGGGTCTCGAATCTGATTGGTTGCTATGGGCAACATACCTACTTTTTAATCTAAATTTAGACCCAGGGTTGTTTTTTTTTAATGAAGAGGCTGTTCAGATTACCAGTAAAAATCAGTGACTTTCATAAAACCTGATTATTTCATGAAAACCCTGGGTTTTTGCAGGTAATTTGAATGGTGTAAAAGATAACTCTGTGCATTTAGGATGCATTTTAAATACTGCATAAGATATCCTAATATACTGTATTTGGCAAAAAAAATCAGCGCAGCTACCAAATTATATAACACACAACAGCCGTGTTCACAACTCAGATATTCAGCTGCGATCCCTATAGAGTATAATAAGAAATGCATCTTCCAGAGCTCAAGAATACTGGTGAATCTCAGGTCATAAATTATGTAAAATTGATTTAGCAAAGATGAGGTTCATGCAGAGTTCGCTTTGTGTTTACATTTACTGGGTGTACTCTGCCATCTGCTGGTCATCTGTGGTAACAACTTGTTAAATAGTGTAAGCAATGTTAGCCCATTTTTTTTTCTGTGACTTCAGTTTTAGCTTCAGTATCAGTTTATATATGGGGTTATTTATCATGGCTTGCATACTTGCATGCCCATATAAAAAATATATATAAAAAAAAAAAATATATATATATTTGGCTTGGCTTTCCACCCATGGTAGCCGCGGGGAGATCTGACCTCGGGAACAGGAGCAGCATCGGCCCTCAGTGTCCAATACGGAAACGGGACCCATGTACATGTGCGGGGACCCTTGGCTATCCAGGCAGGGTAGCCACGAGGAGATGCGACTTCGGATCGGATCTCCTTATGTGAAATACTGTATAGAGACAACAAGATGTATTTCTCTTATCTAAAACTAAAATTAAAGCAATAAATTGTACCTGAAATAACGAAAACTGTGTAATAATTCCTTCCCTGCTAATTGGCAGTAGTATTGCAGTAATAAACAAACATTGATGACCAGTGACTTATTGTTGGGGATTTTATTAATAGACCAAGGGACTGATCCAGAGTTTGGGAGTAAGGGCAAAACAGTGTAGACCACGGTTGCCGACTGTCTATGAGAAAACCCTACTAGCCTCCTAGCCTCACCTACCAGCCCATAGGTACAAGGGACCCCCAACCAGGTACACCGGCAGTGGTCACTATAAATCCAATATATTGTTAAATACTAATCGTTTATTTAACTGTTACTCATGCAACTCATGTTCTTGTACTTAATTGTAATATATCACCACATTATGTATTTGCACTGCTCATATTAAGGTTATTCTTTCTGTTACTTTTCGTAGTCCTGCATATAGTTCATTCGACCACATGTGTCAAGATCTACTCCAGCAGGAAATGGTCCAGAATCTTCTCCTCCTCCTCTTCCCAGTGTGGGTTTAGTTTTTGAATCCTACTTCCATATAGATCCCATTGGGACGGATACTTCTCTAGTGGGCAAAAAAGATATGGGCATGTATATGGGCATAGTGATGTCAAACTCCAGATCATAATGTAGCATTTCATAATATGAACATGTTATCAATGGTTTGCTTATCCTTTCCTTAGCAATGCATCATTTACAGTCAGTTCCATAAATATTGGACATCAGCACATCGGCACAATGCCACCCACATTTTAAGGGACCAAAAGTAACGAGACTATCGACTCAAAAGCTATTTCATGGACTGGTGTGAGCTATTCCCTCGTTACTTAATCAATTCATCTATTAAGTAGGTAAAAGGTCTGGAGATGATTCTAGGTGTGATCTTTACATTTGGAATCTGTTGCTGATGACTCTTAATATGAGATCCAAGATAAGAGCTGTCACTATCAGTGGAGCAAGCCATCATTAGGCTGAAAAATCAAAACAAACATCAGGGACATAGAAAGAAAAAACATAAGGTAAAAAAAAAATAAAAATAAAAAAAGAACGCACCAGAGACCAGAAACAGCAAAACCACCGGAAGAAGACAGAAGCATCCTGGTAACCAACAGATGGCCAAATCAAGTATATGTGCCAAAGTCAAGAGAAGACTTCACAATGAATATAGAGGGTTCACCACAAGATGCAAACCACTGGTGAGCCACAAAAACAGGAAGACTAGATTAGAATTTGCCAAACACCATCTACAAAAGCCATTACAGTTCTGGAACAACATCCTATGGACATGTGAGACAAAGATCAACATGTGATGGTAAGAGAACAGAGAAGGAACTGCTCATGATCCAAAACATACCACCTCATCAGTGAAGCATGCTGGTGGTGTGGTGTCATGGCGAGGTTTTGTATTGTGTTTTGGGTAATATTATCTTATCACAATCAGTCAAATGCTTCAGAACTCACTGGACGGTGCTTCACAGTGCAGATCGACAATGACCCACAAGCATACTATTTTTTAGGGCTAAAAAGTGGAAAATTATGCAACGGGCAAGTTAATCACCTGACCCGAATCTGATTGATCATTTCACTTGATGAAGACAAAACTAGAGGGAAAATGCCCCAGGAACAAGCAGGAACTGAAGACATCTGCAGTAGAGGCCTGAAGAGCATCATCACGAAACCCAGCGTCTGCTGATGTCTATGCTTTCCAGACTTCAGGCTGTAAGTGACTGCCAAGGATTTGCAAAGTATTAAAGTATTGAATAGTTAGATTTAGGATTGTTTAGTTTATTACTATTACTTTTGGTTTCTTAAAAGTAGCAGGCACATCTATTGTAATTCCTACAAATCTATTGTGATGGAGTATAGATCTCAAAATATGAGAATTGTGTCGATATCCCAATATTTATGGACCTGATAGATGTACAAGGTAATGATAATTTAAGCATATGCTACAGCTTAACAACATATTTTATCTATCTATAAAGTTGGTGCTACCCCTAACACTTAGTGGCATGGAAATAATATAAAAAATGTGAATATTTTTAAAATCTAAGCGTACATGATATCATTTGGTAAAGCAGTGGCTTTCAAGGCAGATTACTGAGCTTTTTACCTCTATTATACTTACCTGTATTGGTCCTTAAACTTCCGGGAACATTGTTGGGAGTCCTCATGAATATCTTTAAAATAAAAGAATCATTAGTTATATCAGTCAGGACAAAAAGTTAAAGTTAAAAGTTAAGAGATAAATGGAGGGTTAACATTTAACGTGAGTAAGATTATATATATATATATATATATATATATATATATATATATATACATTTATATATATATATATATATATATATATATATATTATGATTTCTTACCTCCTCACTGCTGTAGGATTCAGATGAACTGGAGGTCCGCAGGTTACAACGGGCTTTTAACACTAATGTTTTTCCACGAGATACTAAAACATGACTTTCACAAGGTATTTCCTGCAAATGTAAAAATCCAAAGTGACATACCAGTAGTTAGCTTCCAGGCCACAACCAGGGAAAAAATGTAAGCAATTCATGGCTGTAGCCCTGCCCTCAGTACAGAAAAATTGTGTATTCATTGGGTTACTAAGGATGTAAAAAGCAACTTTGTAAAGATTTTTTTAAATCATACTGGTCCTAGATTCTATTTGACTCTCATATTGTTTAAGATTTCAGGATGTCCTATATATGTCAATTGTTCTATTATCATATGCCCTTTCAGTGCAGTCATTGTTCTGTACAGATCTCTGTTAAATGTTTATATGTATGACCTTGTCTTCTATTAAAAACTTTCCAACAAACCACCACTTTCATGTACCCAGTTAAACCTCTTAGTCAATTTGACAGCTGCTATCACTGGGTGATAACAGATCGATTGGGAGGGGAAGGAGGCCCTGACGCAAGCTTGCTTTCTATAGGAGAGATACATAGGCACATATACATTATATAATGGACCACCATTGTAGCATGTTTTTGGGGTGTGGGAGGAAACACGGGGAGAACATACAAACTTTACAAAGATCCAGTCCAGGAATTAACAGGAATACACACCTTCAGCACTGTTAAGCACAAGTGCTAACCACTGAACCACCATGCCTCCCAGTATATAGCATTGTAATGTAATCTATTAAAACTTTCACTAGTGATTTTAAACTATTCGGAAGCTGCATGAATAATTGAAACAGTTTCATAATAAATCCCAATATTTATATATAAAATATAATAAAGCCCATTGATGAACATTTACACTAGTAATCCCATTTATGCCACCCTACATGCAGCTCACCCTCTCACTCTTCTCTGTTTACATTTTTCCAGTGCCTTAACTTTAAAAGACTAATTTTATAAAACATTACAAATAACCACGTGTCCTTTATATAAAGCATAGTTTTGTATATACAAGAGACTCACCATGTACTTTAGGAATTTACAGTCTGAATGGTCATTACCCGTGTTCTTATTGCAGGTGGTCTCTCTTACACTAAATTGTAATGTTACTTCAAATACTTCACCCACATCTTTTGGATCTGTCACCTGTTTTAAAAACAAAAAGGTACCATTATAATTTTGGTGATAGCATTATGTTTACAAAAGTAGAAACAGAACAGTCAAAGATGGGCATATGGCGGTGGTTTCCAAACTTTCTCAGTTAGAGGCACCCTTATGGTCTCCTTATTTTTCAAGGCACCCCTAAGACAAAGTCATTACCAAGCAGTCCCATTTATTAAGATTTTGAGTCAAAATAGTGTAATAACTGTTTAGGTAAAGACATCATTCTGAGAGACAGAATGAGAGAGTGTTGTGCCACCCCGGAGAGAATTGGCACACTGTTTGGGAACCACTGGCATATGGAGTAGAACTTTCATATGAACCTGTTTTCTCTCTAGAAGGCATTTATTAACAGGTTTTCATAAAGTGCCAAGAGGTTATATAGCGCTTTACCATTTCAACAATCATTACGACATGACTGGATGGTAACAGACAGACTGGGTAGGTAAGAGGGCTATACCCGCATGCCTACATTCACCAGAGGCCTTGTGATTTATCTATGACACAAGGGGTTAATCATCAATCAACAACCACTTGTTCCGTTCTATAATATCTAATTCCTCTTGTTTTCCTCACCTATGACTTATCAACTCTATCTGTCACCACTAAGGTTTATCTGGACGGTGCACACACTGCGGTATATTTACTAAGCACTAAGATTGCAGTGCGATTGGAAAGTGGGGATGTTGCCCATAGCAACCAATCAGATTCAAGCTTTCAGTTTCATTTTACACACTGGAGAATGTGAACTCAAATCTGATTGGTTGCTATGGGCAACATCCCCACTTTTCAATCTCACCGCTCAGTAAATATACCCCCATGTAATCTTATTTGAATTGGTCCTTTTTCTGTATATAAATTTCTAATAAATCTTCTATTGCACATGGGGGTGGTGCGGAAGGCGTGGTTTATGCCTCCTATACAATGAACCCCATACATTTGCCTCAGCCTGGGTCCTGGGAGATTTGCTGACTCTCCTGGGATACTAGGAGAATTGTCCTAAGTTTGGGAGTCAACCCTGCAAAGTAGAGATTGTAATTTGAAAAGTAGTTCAAATGGATACAAATAGACTGGATCCAGAATCTAAAAAGAGCGGCCTTTAAGTGCTGCATTCCCTGGACTGGTCTGGATCCAGAGTTCTGTCCTGGTATCATTTCTGATGGCAGGTGGTATAGGAAGTATGTACGGTACAGTTGGGCTCACATAATGGACTGGATCCAGACTTACGTTCTATTGAACTTAACAATGTAAAGTGGGGAAAAAATGTTGAATTGCAGGGGAGGTAAATTTCATTAGTTGCAAACAGTATTAGAGTTGAGAGATGATGTTTCCAGCACAAGTCTAATAAAGTATTCTCCCTGCATACAAACACTGACATTCATTTTACCTCCCCTGCAATTCAACATGGTTTTACCCACTCGTAACATTTATAAGTGCAATAGTACATAAGTCAGTCCTATGTGTTAGGGAAAAGTATGTAGATAAATTACCTCAATACTTTGCAAAAGTTTTAATGTAGCGTCCTTAGATTGTAAGTCTTTCCTAGTGTAAGGAGTGACCTCCCATCAGCCTTAAATAAAGTGTGCTCAGAGCTCGGAGGATAATGTTACCATAAGTCTATGTCTCACCCTTTGACAATTATAGTAAATGTTAGAATATTACAGGGATCTATGACTTATCTCACCTGTAGTGAGGGATTCACTCTGATTCCTCTAGTTCGTGAGATCCTTAGCAGGTTTTTGCTCCAGGACTGGCTGTTCAACTGGTCAAGAGATGCATGTAATGCACTGGTTAAAGCTTCTTGTCTAGCGTCAAATGTGGGGCGTCCTGGAGTGGATAAATAATGCACAAAGCCTGTGGTTACCATTTATAAACATTATGTGATGTCCTATATGGGTATACCAGTAGTGTTGCACTCCTACACTGGCAGTCATTACCTTACCATGATTTCACAACATAAATGTACTACCATTGTAATTCACATGGTGAATGATAGAAAATAACAAGCAGAAAACTAGCCAATGCCACTTCTAGATCACAACTAAATATTATTGTAAAATGATTTTAATCACAATTATTTACCCGAGCAGCAGATCAACAGCGGCAGAAGGAGGCAAAGTGCCCTCAGTGTCATCCTTGCAGGTAACACAATGTATATACAGTGAGACCGCTGTATAGTGCAGAAGCCCTTATATCTACACACCAGCCTGACCTAAGCCAGGTAAATTATTAACACATTGAGAGTCCTTAAAAAACAGATGCGACCAAATTGCATCACATTGTCTGTATTTCCAGACAGACGAGCAGAGGTGTGTATATATTATCCATAAGCAGTGTAACAAACGCAATCACTGTCCAGACTCATAGCTTTACTAGTTTGGATCAATATCTTGGGATGTTTAAATACTACTAATGGTGGATTTTTTTGAACAGTAAATATAATGTTGGAGTCTAGACTATATTAAGTAAACAATGGTTTATAATGGTGGACGGACAGTAATGACAACCAGTACCCTTTTACCTATCTGCTTACTAAAGTTGTAAATTGTCATCCAAAGAGGATCAGCCAGTTGTGGGTTTATATTTTTTCCAATAATTTCTGTTCTTTCTTATAGTGTATGTTGGTGAATATTTAATGTCATTACTATTCTGGAGGCAACTAGAAAGAACCTTTGGTAACTTTGAGATACACATAGACTGTCTGACAAAGTTAACTGATCTGGGATCCTGTAGGCGGTCTGATTGGTGGATAGTTCCAGCTATCCCCTAATTAGTGTATAGAAACCTCCAGGTACACGTAACTGAGTGTTCACGATTGTCTACTATAATGTATAGCTATAATGTATCTGTTCAGACAGTGATGGGATCTATTATATAACATCTGGAAGCATACTCTGGATGTCCCTGCAGGCAAGCTAGCCCAGTCATGTTCAGCACAGTCCAGTGATTGCAGGGTCATTTATATATTAAGCATAAAAGATGTGTTTGTGGATATGTGCACTGAAATGCACACTCTTGTGCCACATTAACAGCTTAAGCTGTATTCCCACTACCATCTCATAAAATGTCCATATTTTCGTTATAGTGAGGTCTAGCTTCACTGCTGGAATCTGGCTTTTTACTATAATATATAATAGTCAAATATATCACTGTAAAGTTCACAGCCTGGTTTTCTAGACAAATATGTTTGTTTAATGCTTTAGTACATTGACCCAGCAGAGAGTCTGACCATGAACTGCGTTAGAAGGAAACTAGGTATATGCTGACTGTCCTCTCATTTCAAGGTAAACCTCTTCGTTCACAGAGATCTCAACTTTATAAAACTTCACAATATAAATAATCTTCATACAATATGAAATGAATGTTACAAGAGCAAATTACAGACAAGAGCACTGAAAAATAAAGCACTAAAAAAGTCCTAGGACCAGACCATAATGTAATAAAAAAAATCGTTCAGTGTATGGGAATTTTTTCTAACGATCGGCCGATATCGTTCAAAGCGGTCGTTAACCGATTTTTTGATCTTTCGGTCTGCTCAATCTTAAATTGTTTCTTAGGTAAATTGTACAGTGTATGGGCACTTGCAATAATCCCACCATTATGACCCACTTTAGAAGCATAAACCAAACAATTTTTTTTAATCATTTGGAAGTACTAATTTGCATATTTTATTTTTTTTTTTACCATACAATTATTGTACAGTGTATGGTGGCTTACAAAAAAATTGATTCTGTTTTCATTCAATCGTCAAATTCAAGAGTTATCTTACAGTGTATGGCCAGCTAAAGATTTATCCTATAGTGTATGACCAGTTACAGTCATATGACTAGCTGATCGACCACCTGTGTTAAGACCTTCACTGAGTTCAATACATATGTTGCAGCACTTGGTATTTTTCTCATGCCATTTTCCTCCAAATTAAACAAATGTGAAAAAGTGATTAGTATAGATACTTATTAATCAATAAATAATTCCAACTAAAAGTCAATCATAAAATGAAGCATAGAATCCAATATAAAATCAACATAAAAACAGACCGTTGAGATAGAGATTCAGTACCCAGAAGCGGGGATCCACAATATGGTGACAAACATTATGCAGTTGTTGCTGTATCCGGTTAAACAGTCAATGTCCTGTTCCCGCTGTTTTTCTGGTGTATGGATTGGTTCTCCTATCCTTCCCCCACAGACGGATTTGTTTGTCGAGACCCCTATTAAACTGTGATCTAATTCTGATCCCTTTTCATAAGTCCAGATCCAGCCAATATACATGCACTTTGAGACACCTTCATAGGCTTCTCTCTTCTGCCAGGATTATCGGTCCGAGCAGGAGAGGGGAGCGGCACANATATCAGATAATCATGCCACCTCCTGATGGGACTAATAATCGTGCTACTGTATGGCCACTTAATGGTTTTGTATAACCTTAACAATTCTAATCACCACTATTTATTCATGACATATATATTATTATTATTATTATGATTTATTGTATTTAATATGCTTATTTTATTATCTATGTATGATATGTTAATTCTGTAAATTCAAATAGGCATTGTACTGTAATATTTTCCCATCCTTCATGATACATTCCACAGTCCAGTGATACAGATCATATATATATTTGTTGGTTTAGTGCATTGACCCAGAAGATGAGCTGTACATTAACTGAACTAGAGACCCTGGAATAAGCTGACTGTGCTTTCATATCAAGGGCATTACTGCTGGTTCTCTGATATCTAAGAGCCAGCTTTATAGGACAGATAAGTTGCATGAATTGTTTTCATTTTTTATTTTACATTTTCCATTACAAATGCATAAAACAGATGGTCGGCAGATCTTACACAAACTCAATCTCCTTTCTACTTGCAACCCGCTGGAGGCCTGATTACGTCGACTGGACTGTTTCTCTGCAATCAGTGTTTTAAAGTCGTCTGGTTGGTCTTCCTCCATAGATGATGGTCTTGGCTATGTATCCGAGACAGGAGTGGACCTTCTTGGAGACTCAGTTGGACTGGTTATCTGGTCATGGTTGGTAGTGGTGTATTTCAGCGTTTCCCAACCTTTTTTGGCCAAGGCACACTTGTCGCGGGGAAAAAAATCGCGAGGCACACCACCATTAGAAAATGTTAAAAAGTTAACTCTGTGCCTATACTGACTATAATAAAGTAATTCTCTTGAATAGGAATCAAATAAGCACAAAGAAAGTATTTTATAATTACTTTATTATGAAATATTAAGTAAACAGAATAGTGAAAAATTATAAAATACTTTTAGTGCGAAACCTGGGCC
>JABWIB010000869.1:95062-106806 GCA_016617825.1 Platyplectrum ornatum
ATTTATTTTATAGTGTATGGCCAGCTTAACTCATATACTAATTGCCAATTTTCTGGCAAAGGATTGGTAAGAGTATGATAAGCTCTTACAGGATGCACCTTAGTATTTCTTCAATGACTAATCCATTCCATATTGATAACATGGCAGTGTTGTCTCATTATCCCTTACACAAGTGCTAGGTGCAAAAGTTTTAAACTGCAGTTTAGTTTCTGTCCTTTTGCAGCTAGCAAGAAAATAAAGCCTGGCTTTCCACTGCTTAATGTGACTCTTAACAAATCTGGTTTGGCCGAAGCAAATCGTCTTAATAACAAAGTTATGGAAACCTGCTGAGAAGTTTATTAAAGTTCTCTATGGATCATTTAGGATGTGGGACGTGATTCAGCAGCCGTATCAATGAAAGGTTTTACAAGTAGCTGGAGATATGCAGTTAGACCTCTGCCAGTTGTTTGGACCTTTGACTTTTAACTGTGGGCTTTTGTTTAACTCTGCACCTCTGGGCACCAAATGGGGGAGGTTGCATGCCCCGGCTGCAGTCCTAATGCTTTGTAATTCAGGCAGTTAAATGCCTGGGAAGATGGATGAATTGTGCCCTTTCCCATGAATGGCAGTGATATTTGTGAGCTGAGAATGCCTTGTGTTTTTTTATGAATGGGGGTAGCTGTGGTTGAATAGATGGCACTAGCTGTAGTCATTATACTGCCGGGTTTAGTCATGTCCTCAGGAGAAGCCATTGATGTGGGTTTGCAGTCTGAGTCATCCCCATGCTGTATGTATAAAGATCCTCTTGACCATTGCCGTGTTCATTCATAGAAGCACCTCTCTCCATATTCTGCACAATGTCTCCACCATAGATTACGTGATGGTAATTATGTTTATTTGTGTTTTCCATGATTCTGTAACTTCCCAGGAGATGCTCTGCTGTCTGCCCTTATTCAGGGGGAGCAGCTGCTTCCCTGCAGTCTCTACAGGCTTGCGGGACAGTTAGAGAGTGNAGGAACCAAGCTGATGCAAATGATGGGTTAATCTCCCTCAATGGGGTGGAGAGATTTTTTCCCTTGCTATTCTATTCAAGGAGGAACAAAGGGATGTGATCACTGCAAAGAGGACAGCATTCAGAGCTTTGCACTTTGCTGATCATTCTGAATTTGGACCTTTCCTGATGGTTGATGTTCATATTGAACTTGTAGCTCTGAGTATCCCTCCCAGTTCTGGATTACTGGTTCCTGGCCATGCAACTGGACTGCTGAAGGTTTGTAGGCACCAGAGCCAAGGATAGCATGTGGGGTTAGGTTCCTCTTAGAAGAAGGGATGCACATAAATACTGGGATTTAATAATCTGATTGGGGTGCTTAGGGCCTTGTTAATTACAAGGCATTTACCTCCATACTGAAGCTTGTAATTGCCACTTGACATGGAGAAATAATCACCTACAATTGCTAGCTGTGACATATCAGGAAATGCCTTGTCAATGCTTGTCTTTTCTGGAACTGACTATACCTAAATTGTTTATATAAGATGAAAGTGTTTTAGTGCTCGGTATGTTTGACATCTAAGCTGAGACGTGGGATTTATTTATTTCTTTATAATGTGCACACTCATAGGTAAAATATAGTATTTTTATTTTTCAGCGTGTCTCTTGCTATTGATGCATTTGTTACCATAGGAATATAGCAAACAAAAGAAAGCTATAATGTAGGTGTTGGTCTCGCTTTCGTTCTGCGTTAAGTCACTGGTTGATTGTAGACAAAAGATCCGCTCTGCCAACAATATGACAATAATAGCATTGCAATATATTCCCTATACACCATACAAAGTACCTTCTCACAAATACAGCTTTATAACGGCTAGAACGATAAAAATGGATTGGAAATATCAATCTAAGAGCTTGTATTCATTGAAATAAGCGTGTTTATTCATGTGTTATTTTAACTTTTTGTTTAAAACCTTTTGTTTGGAAAATGTGGGTTTTATTTTGTTTTGCTTCTTATATCTGAACACAGATATTTATTATTATTTAGCAAATAAACAGTTTTTGTATATTAAGGTATTAAAATGTGCTTAAATTTCACTGATCCCCTCAAATACAATAATCTCATACTCATACGATCCTAAACATATTGATTCTTTTGTCTACATTGGCATGACTGTTTTCATTGAACATATTTATATTATGCTATTTGTTTGCATGACATGGACAATTAGTATTTCACTCTAATTCATTTGATGACACACCCACTCCCTATAACATTTGTGCCCCCATTTCTTTAAGTGATGCTCACGCCTTCCTATGACCATGTTGTTACATCTATGGAATGAACCCTGTACATGCTGATTCTTCTGACCTACTGTCAGGACTATACTATTGAACCCCCTATAAGTGACCTTAACTTATATGTCTGAATGCCACAATGTGTCTTTGTTGGTTGTTAGGACTCATCTTGGGGAGTGGTGGGAATTCATTGATTTCTAGTTCATCTGGAAAATACTGCAAATCAAAACATAATGTAACATAAACGTTAAATAAAGGAAGCAAAACATAACATCGCAGAAAGAACAAAGGATTGGAGAATATGGAGAATATGTTATACACACTTGCATGAAGGGTTTGATCGTCAATGAATTCATGCAGCATGTGCACACTACCCAGACCACTGTGGCTTCCCATAGGATCAGCACATCTGCCGCGCAGACTGACCAGTGCTTCTGATCGCTCCGTAGCACTACTGGACCACGTTCTGAGATATCTGTCCAGCATTCACATTCACTAGAGGTCCACTGATAAATAGTACACTGTCATCTCAAATACTGAGTACAATAGTCAACTTTTACATCTATTTCTCTAGTAGATTATGACTCTAAGTAATGTATTGTGTGAATGTGTTTCCAGCAGCGCCACAGATTGTTAGGTATTGTCATGATTGTGTGGTTTATTGGAACTGTAAATCTCTGATAGTGTTACATTTTGCAATGGAATTAAATGATTTGTGTTTTTATTCTTTATCAACTCATTTGTTCTGAGAGTGATCACTGAATACACATCTATATTGTGTTCACTGCGACTAGACAGGTAGAAAGTTGTAAACTTACACTCTGGTGTCAATTGTGTTAATCTGTGTTTTAGCTGTCAAAAAGGATCTGATATTCCAGATTAGACTTCAAAGCACTTGTGTGGGGCAGGGGCAAGTTTATGTCCTACAAAGTCTGTAAATGCCCCTGTATTTTGCATGGAAGATTTGGTGAGCTGGCCACACACTAGACGATTATTGGCCCAATTATCGAGAAATTGGCTAAAAGTCGTTCTAGTGTGGGGTTTAAATTATTTATGAAAACAAAAAAACTGCAATAAACTGCCAGATTATCTGATCAATCTGAAATCCAGGTTGATAATCATGCCCTGGCTTCAGTTTATTCATCTAGCCTGCTTTGTCGTGAGATGAAGAGCTGAAACACCGATCTATTGGCCAACTAAAGCCATCAACCTGCATTCAATGCTCGTGCTTGATACCAGCAGTGCTGATCCAATAATGCACTAGCAAAGAAGTGCTGCAGATCAATGTCCTCCGCCTAGCAGTATGTGGTTCCATGTGCAGCAGGACAGCAAGGCTTCCTCCTACAATATATGTCCAGTTGCGGGAGGACTCGTAATTTTATGTGCGCCCCCCCCCCCTTCCCCAGCAGTGATGGGGAACAAAAGATCTGGTTGGCAGAGTTAGACGCCAGTCAGGCGGAGGCCGCTCAGTTTGCTTTGCAAACATTGCTTCTCTCCAGAGTGTTCCCTTCACATTAATAATCCAAATATTAAGCAGTATTATGGAACCTGTCAGAGAATGTGCCAGTTCATGAGATGCGTAGGGATATGTGCCAGGCGTATGTTTACCGAGCACTCGGGTCGTCTTTTTGTTTTCTGCTTTTATTTTGCAGTTGACATGAGTTTTGGCAGATTGGCTGTTTGCTTGTTTTTGCTGACAGGCATATGTTTATACTGGCACGGCCTGGGAAAAGCTGCTCCGGCACAGATCCTCCAGGAAACCTCTGAGCGTGTTCTTTATATCCACAAGACTGTCCACGGACAGCTGCTTATCTTATGTTTGGAAGCCTATTACAAGGCTTACGTGGGGTTTTATGCTGGCTGCTCACCCCTATACAGACTCTGCGGAGATAAGCCGCCTTTCAAGAAAGAGATTTTCAGTGCATTAAATTTACCTCCCATGAGGTTTGCCTGTTGCTGTCAGACTTTGTATTGTGTGTAGGGTTGATGTCCCCGCTGGCGATATGAACTAGTAACGGAGTGTATTGATGGGATTTCCTTCCAATAATTGAAGCAAGGTTACGTTTATCCATTTTCTGATCTGTCTCCACTGGGTACACACTGGACAAATGAGATATTTTCTTTTGCAAGTTGCTTAAACAGAATATAAAGATATCTTGGACGTTATACAATCAGTATTTGCTGTTTGGTCAATTATGTGATGTAGCATGTTCGAAGAAATATCTGCTACACATACACACTGGACAGATAATTTTTCATACAGCAGGGTAATTATAAAACCAAAAAATGAGATGATGATGAGTAATGAGAATAACTGAGAGGGGCAGTTTATACCAACATACAGTACATTGTTACATACACATATACTATGTACATTAGCTGTACTCTAAAGCTGGCCATACACTATAAGATAAATTGTTCCAATCAAAACTTTTTTTCAAGAGTGGGCAAAACCATGTTGAATTGCAGGGGAGGTACATTTCATTAGTTGCAATCAGTATTACAGGAGAGAGATGATGTTTCCAGCACAAGTCTAATAACAGTGTAACAGTAACGCTGGTCAGTATCTGTGTGCAACATTGACATTCATTTTACCTCCCCTGCAGTTCTACATGGTTTTGCCCACTCTTGAAAAAAACTTTTGATTGGAACAACTTCTCTTATAGTGTATGGCCAGCTTAAATCAGGGGTTCTTAAGCTATTTTGCACAACCCCAAGCAAGTTACCATCTATATATTTTCACCCAGACATCAGATTATCATTTTAAACAGTGCAAACTTTGTTTTGTACCAAACTATACAGCTTCATGAGGTTAATAGGGGGTTGCTAGAGGTTTAAAGGTCCCCTTTAACTCTTGGACATTACATTATTGGTGCATCATGACAACTGGCAATCCTATGTGACAAATGAATGTGGAGATGGAAGTGGATCAGTGATGCAGTCTAGGTGGCCGGCGGCCACCAATCACCTACTTCACGCATGTATCACAGTGGCACCCAACTAGCGCCTGGTGCCATTGGGTCCCATAGCTCCTGGCCTGCAACTGGGAGATGGTCTCTCTGAGGAAGTCGCTACCCACTCTGGGATCCCGACCCACAGTTTGAGAACAATGGCTCTAAATAAATAAAATATAACCAGATTGAGGTCCCATACTAAATAAATGTTACAAGTGCCATATTACTTGTAAGGTGGACCCGCTGGTGTTAACTGGTCTGTCGGGAATCATGGTGTAGTGAGCTCATGGTGCAGCCTAGACTGGCGAAGCCTAATGCTGACAGCGGCAAAATCAGAAGAGTGCTCCCCAAATCTCCTGCGATGAGCATCCAATGTCAATTTACAACACAAACTATCTCCATACGTACACACTGTACAATTGTCTGGCTGACATCTTATTAGTCATATCGTATAATCTTAGTTTTTCTGTCCGCTATCAGCCCACATATGTGTATTTGTATAGTAGACATACATCTTGAACTTATTTCAGTGTTATTCTGTGACTGATCTGCTGGGGATTTCTCTTTACATTTACTCTTGTGTCTTCCAGGAGACATAACTCAGAAGGGATATGAGAAGAAGAGGGCGAAGCTGCTGGCTCGCTACATTCCACTTGTTCAAGGTAACTTACAAAATGTGCATCTGCGATTCAATATAAAAACTCAAACTGGATATACATTGAAAGGTTATTTTTTCCCCAAACAACGATCTTGAAGTGATGCCATAATGACACATTTCTCTTCAAGATTTGAAGGCTTTCACATAGCTAGGTATAGAGGTCTGCTGAACAACAATCCGATAACCAAACATATAAGATCAAGAGATTCAAATATCTGTAACTCATCATGTTCTATTCACAGATAACTGTTCAGCATGGTCTGATGATCTCGGAGTATGGCCAGTTTAACATTATTATTATTATTATTATATTCAGGCACTGAGGAACACAGAACTAGATTTACTACTGCGGAAAAGGGAAAAGGAAAATGTTGCCAAGTATATTTATAGAATGTAAATTATTGCAATTATATATTTTGTTTCCTCGTTTTTGTGGAAAGAAATCTATCCCCTCTGTTGTAAGGGGCCATTGTATAAAGTATGGCGCATTCATTCATCATGTTGTATGTGAACTTTTAATTTTGCATGAAATAAATAGTTGAACACATTTTGAAGTCTATTTACAGTAAGCAGCAGCAGCATTGATTCAGATAATTGTATTTGTAAGTGTCATTATATGGTTACAGTGCAATTGGCTTTAAAAGGAATCACTTTGGGCCAGATTTAGATATTTAGGCCCTCATGACTTATACGAACTGGTAAAACCATGTTGAATTGCAGGGGAGGTAAAATGAATGTCAGTGTTTGCATGCAGGGAGAATACTTTATATTTGCATTTTGCACACAGATACTGACCAGCGTTACTGTTACACTGTTATTACACTTGGGCTGGAATCATCATCTCTCAACTCTAATACTGTTTGCAACTGATGAAATTTACATTCCCTGCAACACGGTTTTGCCCATACTTGACTAAAGCTGGGCATACACTGTAAGATAAATAGTTCCAATCAAAAGATTTTTTTAAGAGTGGGCAAAACCATGTTGAATTGCAGGGGAGGGAAATTTAATTCATTGCAATCAGTATTACAGGTGAGAGCTGATGTTTCCAGCACAAGTGTAATAACAGTGTAACAGTGACACTGGTCAGTATCTGTGTGCAAAATACAACAATAAAGTATTCTACCTGCATGCACACACTGACATTCATTTTACCCCCCCCCCCGCAATCCAATATGGTTTTACCCACTCTTGAAAAATCTTTCGATTGGGACAGTTTCTTATAGTGTATGCCCAGCTTTAATCCTTTTATTTTTTTTGTTTATTTTTTGTTTTAACAAACTGGGAAATTCGCTAGGGCTTATTTTTGGGTACGGCATATTTTCGGGGTAGGGTTTATTATCCGGAAAACACGGTATGATAGTGATCATGCATATTTATCCTTTTAGTATTGTTGTTATGCATTGTGCCAGGGCCAGGTTAACAATGGGGCGGATGGGACTATAGCCCCAGGCCTCCATCTGAAAAAAGGCCCACACATACACATCTTCAGGCCTTCCATTAAAATGCACGAGGATAAATGTGAGACATCCACCCTCCTGCACAGTAGCACAACAACACCATGCACTAAGTGTGATTAAGGGGACCACACTGGCATACCTCCCAACATGCTGGGTCGGGGCCGCGGGACACATAAGACCCGCCCGACTCCGCCCAGGCCACGCCCCCTTTTGATGCTGCGATTCGCTGTGTCATTAATAAAAACTTAAGTTTGTCCCCACAGCGGGACAAACTGCCAGGCGGGAGGGACAGCGGGACAGTCCCCCAAAAGCGGGGGAGTTATGCACTGGTCATAACCACTGAAAATGTTCAGCCCCAGGTCCATTTGGTTTTCAATCCAGCCCGGCATTGTGCACGTGAGTTCTGGTGTATTCCATTACACACCCCCTTCCTGATAATACATGCATTCTCTGCAAGGCATTTTGGCTTGTGTTTTTTATGAGCTAGCACAGTTTCTTATTTCTGATCCCTCTCCAGATATTGTACAATGAAACTAGCTGGTGACTACTGTTTCCTGGTCCATTCTGTTTGCCAGGCAGTTCTGGGTGTGTATTTGCTGACTGAGGGATTTTTGCTGAGCTCTGGTCCATGAACCAGTTTATCTGAGCCAAACTAAGCAGCATGTGTCTCGCTCTATCTATAGCCCGGCCCGCTGAGCAGAGCTTGTTCAAAGTGGTATGAAATGTGTGAATAATATGTTTAATATTGATATGTTTGTGTGGTCCTAGGTCCTGAGTGGAATTGAAAAAGTAGTGTTATTCTTTTTATGCATTTGCATGTATGTTATGGAAAAACTGAGGAATAAATAGATTTTTATAAATAAATGCTGTTATTTTGCACCAGGGGTAGATCCTTCACTACAAACAGAGAACAAACTCACTGGCTTGTCACAGGTTACAACAGCCACAAATAAGCAACAAAGGTCTCGATCCACCAGCTCACGGGATGAGCGATTTCGATCTGGTTAGTGTTCATACATTGTGCATGCTTTTTTTTTTTATATATATAAACATTTAACAGCAAAATCCCAATGCATGAATCCCAAAAAGTTACTTTATTGTTCACCCTGGACCTGACTTTTCCTGGAGCTTTATGGGTGCTTTAAGTGATACAAGTGTAATGAATACTTCTATAGGACCACACATGGCATGCTTGTTGTAGCGTACTGCAATCTTTCTGCTTTGTCTTTAATGATCACTTGTTAATTAAGAAACAAAAAAATGAAATAATTGATTAAATGACCCTTTTAAATTACATCTGCTCCTTATGAAATATAAACTATTAATTTGTAATTAGATCGCTCATCAGCAAAGTATCTGTAATTGTCAATTAAAAGTCAATTCATGCACTTGGAAAATGGAGGTAGTCTGGTCGTACTCTGATACCAATGCTACTCAGAGCATTGGCATACACAAATATACTTGTACATTGTAATACCAAGTCACATCCAACTGCAATTGAAACCTGGATCCTCTTTTGGAATTTCATTGCTCTTAAATCTGGAATGATTGGGCAGACTGTATGCTGGAAAATCAGAAGGGATATGGCAGTATGCTAACTAAAGCTTAAGGTNTATGTAANCTGGTTATACTGGCATGAAAATTTCAAGATTACAGTATCAAAAAGCCTACTTCCTATATCNTGGAGGTCCTAGTCCTATAAACCAACAAATCTGCTACTGTTGTCAGTGGAAGAAATTTTCAGATGCTGCCCTTTCCATGTGAACTGTAATGGAACGTTGTCCATCTGAGAAAAGGAAAATGACACGTTGGATCTNTTTTCTTTATGTAGAAGTCTGCACAATGTGTAACACACCTTGTTTGTATTACCAATTTCTCATTTGTTAGATATAAATGATCAGTTATTGTTACTATGTATATATCATTCTCCAATGTCTTCGTCCCTAGACCAACTTCTTGTCTCATGTGCAGATGTTCACACAGAAGCTGTACAAGCAGCCTTGGCAAAATATAAGGAGAGAAAGATGCCCATGCCTTCCAAAAGACGCTCAGCTCTTGTTCAGTCGTCTGTAGAGACCTACACACCGCCAGGTAATTATAGCTTCTTACCCAGTGCAGAAACCTTACAAAGCACTATATCTGTTTACTGATGTCCTGGTATGTTCCGTTGTTGATGAAGTTACTTTCCCCCACATTGTAATGTATCCAATTTTTCATTCCTTAATATATTATTTGATTATTTACGTTCATTTGGTCCTCTAATGTATTATCCATTGCACAACATTGTTATTTAGCTATCATGGTTATTCTACTCACAGACACCTCGTCAGCTTCGGAGGATGAGGGCTCATTGCTCCGTCAGGGACGCATCACATCCACGCCGCTTCAAGGTCATTCCAGTGCAGAGCCCTGGATTAGCAGAGTAACCCAGGGCTCCTCCACCTCATCATCAGCATCCTCCACCTCATCCCACCCAGGAGCCAAGCCTGCTGCCTCGAACAGTTGCCCAGTCATCGCAGCTGCCACAATGCTGGCAGACCTCATGGCACATGCCCAGATAGGTCAGTGTCAGGGTTTCTGCTGCAAGTCCTGTGGAATAGAGTAGCACTGTAATACAGAGCAGGAGACTAGAAGCAGATGTCATATATGTCATGACAAGATTATATAAAGTCTTATCATGGATAGACGTGTTGGCCATCAGCATTGCTTTCTAAGGCTCTTGTATAAGAGCTGCAAATTGCCCTTTGTGAAATACTAAATAACATATACTAGCAAAGAAACTTTGAATAGCTAATTTTTATATCATGGCCATGGCGTCCAAGAGAGGTGTTTGATAATTGGGTGACATCATAAGGTTTCAGACTATGATCAGAACCATGTGTCATTTCTTCATCCTAACAACCAGAGAGTCTTTCCGCCCCACCTGATGTGACCACTGGACTCCTAGGAAACTCTCATCATGAACGTCCACAAGTGGCATCTGTTCGGGGAGTGCCACGGGGGTTCAACAGCAGCATATTAGAAACAGCAGATGGTGCGTTAGTATTATTAAATGCTTTGAGTAGACTTCCTAAAACCGAAATGTTCACTTGTGTTTTTAACACTCTTGTTCCTCTCTGATAGGTGTTCCAGTACACAGCAGAGTGTCCTCCAAAATACAGCAGCTCCTCAATACCCTGAAAAGGCCAAAGCGCCCACCACTAAGAGAGTTCTTTGTGGATGATTTTGAAGAACTTTTGGAAGGTAATGGTTTTGTTTAAGTTTGTGGGGTGTTACAATATTTTTATTGTGAATTATTATTCTGTGATTGNTGCATACTAAAGTATTATAATGTTATATTATGTAGTCCAGCAGCCAGACCCCAACCAGCCAAAACCAGAAGGGACTGAGATGGCGTTACTCAAGGGAGAACCAATAGGAGTTGTGTCTAACTGGCCCCCCTCATTGCTAACTGCTCTACATCGTTGGGGGACTACTCAACCTAAAGCTCCTTGTCTTACCTCTTTGGACACCACTGGGAAAGCATTGTACACCCTAACTTATGGTAAAACTAAATTCATGTCTCTGACTTTTTTTTGTTTTTGTTTTTCTTTAGATCAGAAATTTTTAGAATTTAGTTTAAGATCTTAATTTTTAGGAATGTTCTGAGAAATAGTAATTTAGTAATAATGTTTTGTTATTATGCTTGCATTAGCCAGTGGTATGTTGGTGGTTCCTGTTAGGCAGTGAGGTAAAATACTAAGGAATGGATTCAGAATTCAGTATTNTGATTTTTTCATGAAACTTAAGAGGCTTCCAATGGGGAACTGGATACTCCAATATCCAGATTTCCATGCTGCTAGTCTTTTTGTTGGTGGGATGGTTTGCATACCACATGTATGCAATTGGTATTCTAATACTACAGTAAGGGCTGGGTTCATCCTTAATTTAATCCCATTTGATGTGGAGGAGCTGCTAAAAACTTTAGTTGGGGTGAGCTACCGGAACTTCCTTGTGTGCAAGGGATGTGTCCTCCTCCCCTTACCTGCATCAGGCATCCGCTATGGATTTCTTTTGCTGCTGTGCTGGAGATCCAGTCCTTAGTTTTAGGCCTGCTACATATGCAGTTTTAGTTGACGGTTTTGGCTTGTGGGTAATATGTGGAACTGCAGTCTGAATGGTTTGATTGTAATTCTATTTATTGGTTTGTCTTTTCCTAGGCAAGTTGTGGAGTCGGAGTATTAAACTAGCGTACACCCTTTTAAACAAACTGACCAACAAGAATGAGTCCCTTCTTAAACCAGGAGACAGGGTGGGTAGNATTCACACTACGAAGAAACCTATTGTATGTCGAGTTTATATCACCTGGGACCAAGACGCACTTTAAAACTTCATTTGCTTGAGAATTGTGTGCCTCTGAATAT
>JABWIB010000870.1:0-37210 GCA_016617825.1 Platyplectrum ornatum
TGTGCTGGAAGATGGAGCAGTGTGTAGGATTGGGTCAGTGTGCAGGAAGAGGCGACACAGTACGGGAAGAGGGGTCAAAGTGTAGTTAGAGGGGGCAGTGTGTAGTGTGTGTATATATAAATCCGAAATAGCCCCAAAAAAAACCCCAATGCTGTCTTTGCCAATTTTCCCAGCAGAGCAACTCCTGTAATGCCGTGTGACCCCAAAGCTGCTTCTTAGGTAAGTCTGGTAAGTCAGGTAAGTCTGTTATTTTATTTTTTTTCTTAGCACATTACCCTCTGTAGGGCTAGCAAAATTGTGGTGGGTTGTGGTTTGTGTGTGTGTGTGTGTTGCTGTACCCGGGCCAGGATTTTCTCTTGGCGGCCCTGATGGTACTGTATAATATGAACACATCTACATGACAATTTGACTTTGCTTACATTTACTTGCATTCACTAGATGATTGTAATGCTATACAAACACAGGTGAGCATATTATTGAAAAGTAAATGTGTACCTTGAGCATGATTATATAGGCTACTGGTTCTCATAACAAATGGTATAATGTGTGCCTTTCTTTGAGCCTTTCCTCTTAATGCAGCATGCACTATTTACTAAGCGGAGAGATTGCAGTGAGATTGAAAAGCGGGGATGTTGCCCATAGCAACCAATCAGATTCAAGCTCTCAGTTTCATTTTACACACTGGAGAATGTGACCTCGAATCTGATTGTTGCTATAGGCAACATCCCCACTTTTCAATCTCACTGCAATCTCGCCACTTAGTTAATATACCCCCAAGTCTCTTTCTGTACAAAACCTCTTTTGTACAGACAAATCAGATTTTTTTTAAATTAATCTAAAATACTGCAAAATACAATATCTAGATTATTGGCAAACCCTGTCATATATGCAACACATCTCATGGTCTGCACATTTCCAGAATGGCAACCACTCTGCACATGTGTGGAGGACAGGACCGAGCATGTGTTAAGCAGTTGCACAGAGAGCATTGTGCACATGTATGGATGAGTAAATGTTCTACAAAGAATTGCCACCCAGACCATTCTGACATTTGAACATCACCTCTACTACTTTTATGTGGCTAGAGGGCTAGAGGTCATGTGTTTATATTTTTTCCTGTTTATTTTATTTTCCTTACCCAGGCATTATTGTATCTATTTTCAGCTCTGCTCAATACAAGGGTACAGTGTGTGTACTAAATGCGGAAATCCTATTTAAATAGCTAGAAATCATATTTCGCTACAGACAGCGTGCACTACAAAATATATAAAAAAAGAAAAAGTCCAGTGCCAGACTTACTAAGCTGGTTCCCATTAAAGCAGGAGGACAATGAGTGTAAACTGTCTCTGTTGGGAACCAGCTCAAGGCTAGACACCCTCTGCACAAAACCTAGAGTTTGAAAAGTGCCATATGTATCCATTATAAAAACTTGGAACAACTGACAAACATATCCTAAAGCTGTAAAATCTAAAAATAGGTTTACAAATTGCTTTGTGCATGAGATGTATTACAAACTATGCTTACAAAATATCTTGATCCTAGCAGGGACACTGGACCAAATCCTAACTTTGAAAATAATAAGATTGTTATAACAGTATCAGATTACCACCCCTCAAAACCTGGATTTTGAAACCTGAGTTTTTGCCGAAGGACAGACCTTTTACCCCCTTTCAGATTACAATGTTGACACAGGAATTTTTATTTGATATTACCGGGTCAACACCATTCACACTGAACCAGGTTTGCTAAAAGTAAAATTCTGTCAGATAACAGGAGCGGTGATTGGCTTTCTGACAGATTGTTGTTTAACAGACAGTCACGTGCTTTAAACACTCAACTCTTTAGGGAACATTCAGACTGGTACTCGTGAATCATCTTCTTTTTACCCGGGTTGAAATCATTTTATTCTTTGCATGTAGGGAAAATTATTTTCTTTCAGCTAATTTTTCTTCTTATTGCCGACATGTTCTAATAATCTTTACTTTTGAACAGTTATTTAGACTTGAGCTAGGAAATATAACTTAATCTAATACTGTCTACAACAGATGAAATTTCCTTTCCTAGGTAACACTTTTTGTTTTTCTATTACTGTTAAACCCTGAATTGGTTCGACTATTGACAATTTTTAGGTAAGCCCCTTTTTAGCCAGGTCCTTTACAAAACTAACATATGGCCAAACCTATGTAGATTAGAGTTTTTCTACATTTGATATTCATTTATTTATTCATAAAAACTAAGGTAATGAATAAGAATATAATGTTTCCCCATTTTCTGCGAGGCTGTAACATATTTCCTCAGCTTTTGAGTTCTGTACATGCATGTACTCTCATGCTGCCCTATCAGTATGTAACCTGCACTATCCAGACTACCAACAAATTACATTTCCCACAGTTTACAACAACCACACAACGCACACATTGTACTCTGCAGTTTTAATCCGTACTTAACATATTATTGTTGTTATTATTGTTATTATTATCTTCAGAACTAACATAAATACACATATTTTAGTAGCTGACATTTATTATGGAGTAATCTGCCTCAATAACCTCCAGGAAATAGTGGCATCCCGGGATTTCCTGTGAACCGCGCCAAGAAAAACAAGGAGTGTGAAAAAATGAAAAGGTAACAACTCTATGCCCTGCAGGTTAAAAGGAGCAAGTCCTGTCAGGTGAGTGAAAACAAGGCCTGACCTATCCGAGAGTTGGCACAGAGAACTGGTATATGCCCAAGGATTAACCCTTATGATGAGCAATTATATGGAGTTTAGAGGGTGGATATGTGACACAACAGAAGTTATGAGAAGGATTATATAAAGTAAAAAGAGGTAACATAAGGATATTCTGTTGTAATTTCAGGCACTGATACTACAAGGAGTTTCTTAATCAATTCAGTCAAGGTGTTTGAATTAATTAGCTTCACAAATTGTCAAAAAGAGCTTCTGTATATGCACCTAAAATATATCTGATTTCAGGTTTTTTTTTTATAATTTTTGTAATTATGGCATTTATAGATGTAATTATGTAACTACAAGGTCCTTGGATATTTATATTGGAATGAAAATTTGTTGACAGTTTGTCCTTGTTTCATAATATCTAAAGGCTCTTCATGCTAAAGGACCTGCAGGCTTTTCAAAGTCTACCTACATGTGTGGATCCGGTCCTATAAATGGTGTAGTACTTCTTTTTGTGCCACTTTATATGGTACATAGGAAATACTAATTAAAAAATGCTACTGAAAATGGGGGCAACCAATCCAGAGTTCTGACAGATAGGGAATTTTAAAACATGCAAATGGATATATCTAAGTAATGAGACTAAGGTGTGATGCAGCAGCCTTTACACAGCCATCTTAAACATAAAACAGTTTTATTTGTTGTAAGCAAATATAAATCCTTAAAATATATCTATATTTAAAATGTCCAAACTAGATGTGCAGCAATACACTGTTATTCAGTATTATAAATAATACATAAAATAGTCAGTATAGTGAGAGCATGCAAAATGTGTTTTAAAGCATGTCTCCATTTAATGACAGATTTGTTACTGTATAGATGTGTAGGGCTGTGTGCTTGCATTGATTAAAATCTCTTCTGTCTGAGCCGGGCAGTATTAGTAGGATGGGCAGGATAACTGGTGCTACTGCACTTGCGGGTGCACTAAACTGGTCACTTAATCATTTTAATGACGTAGTACACCCCTTTCCACTAGCACACAGCACAAGGAGACGACCAAAGGCAGGTTGGCCACTTTGCACCCTGTTTCTTTCCTTGCTCACACTGGTCACTTGCACTTCTGTGCTACCAATATATGTGCTTAAACCAAAATGTGCAGAGTATCAAATATCTTGTTTGACACTTTGTAATACTAACTGCTTTTTTGCAATTTGTTAATATATAAGCTCTGCTGTTTATTTGGTTTATGCTTTTTATGTTTATAATTATGACAACAAACATCAAAACATAAAATGTAACTTATTAATATGCCTGATGATACATTCTCTTCTAGCTTTAATAAAACAGATTAGCATAATGAACGGAATTATACTGCTGACATTACAATCTCTTTGCTTTAATACAGGAATGGGTCAGCTTAATGTTGTTGTTAGTGGATTCCTTCATGTAAAAGCGAGCAATCAATGCGTTAACTCTGCCAGTATCAATGAGCAGAACCTTTAGACGTATATTCTCCCATCAATCATGGCAGACTGCAATTAGCTTTATTGAGACAATTATGCAATCCATTAAGCATGTCAATGTCCCTGCTACACTTTGATTCGGCATAGACTATATTTGTTTCAAACACAGCTCCAAGTGAAGCCCTGCCCAATGTGTTGCAAGGCTAGTCAGTGGCTCAGGGGTTAAATGTCATCTTTTCTGTAACCTGATATTGGCCAGCAGGAGGAGTTAGTGAGAAAAGAAAGATTAAAGTTGGTAAAAAAAAAAAAAAGTCAGAACCTTATGCATACATAGACACACACTTATATACACACATTCACCCTCCCACCTCAAGCCCTTCCTTCAAGAGAAACTCCTTTTCTCCTTCCAGCAAGGTTCTGGGTGGCTGAGAGCAGGAGGAAGATTAAACATTAGACTACTGCTAAAAATAATTAATCCTACAGAATGGGAATCCGAAAATCCTAAGAAGGAGTTTTCTTATCCACATTCCCACACCAATAATTAAGAAGGACTTATCACAAGCTTATTACAATATATTTGTATTGGTGACTAAGCATAATATTTGGGCATTTCATGTGAAGGATAGATAAGGTTGAGTGGAAGAACTGGCTGTTGCTTAATGTGTTAGACACATGTCATGCATCCAGAGGCACGTATGGTAATCAGCTGCACTTATATAATGACTTCTGACAGCTCGTGGATGGGGATATCTGCCACAAACCTCATAGGATTTTATAAGGAGTTACAAGAAGACTAAACGCGGATTTTATATACTGTATGGAGGAATAATTCAGCAGCTTCTTCTAAGTGATTTGTTTGAGATAATCCAGATCTAAACGTTGCAAGCATGGCTCATGATGGACAGTAAGTGGCTGTCGTGATGCTGGGCAGTTCCTTCCAGATGTTACAGCCTCTCTAGAGGTGTCCAACTGACCTTTGCAATAGCTGACTTGCCTGTCCCAATGGAAGATACAGACATATCCAAGGTCATAACATCTTTATGGCTTTGTGCTTGCAAGAGTGGATCTGATATAAGGACAGGAGACCCCAATATTCACTAACAGTCTGGATGGTCCGGGCTAAAGGTAAGGTAAATAGAAAGAAAAGCCAAAATCTATTCTTAAACAATTCATTTTTACATTTTGTAAAACAAAAGCTTCCAGCTACATATAATTCTATCTATCTATCTATCTATCTATCTATCTATCTATCTATCTGTGCATGTGCGTGTTTCTGAGTACGCAGATAAATTACAATAACAAGTGACTAAGAAACTTCCCCTTCAAAAGTTCTAATGCAACATTCTTTTTACTGACTTTCCTTTAACGCATTGTAAATGTCATTCATCAGTTTGTTCCCCTGAATATAAGAGTCTGGCTTCAAGCATTCTGTCAGCTGTACATGTAGATGTTCTTTTCAGGACACTTTAGGGATAAATGTCATATCCAATCTTAGTTCTAGCATAAGACACTACTGAAAGGATTCTGTATTACTGTCAGTTAGAACATGTGATAAAGTAATCTACTGGTGTAATTGTGAGATCCCTTTCTGTAATCATGTTCCATATAATACTCATTTTCTATTACAGCTGTTTTCAGATGCATTTTGTACAACTGCTTAATTCTATTGTCCATTTATGTGTCACATATCTTTTACTCTTGGTTCTGCAGCTATCAGAATACATGTAAAGCATACTATAGTGTTGTGATTTGTCATTTGTGAACTATCATTGGTATAGTGATGCTGAAGTATAAAATGTGTTTTAGATTAAGCAGTGCACTGTATAGATCTACTACATGCAGCTTATTGTTTTGTCAAAATTCCCACAATTTCAAATATTTTCTATGAGAAATGTTTACAGCTGAAACTTTAAGGTGTGTTGTCCCTAAACTGGGGCATTATGTTGTCACAGTTACACATCCAACATCGCAGTCATAAGATTCCAGCAGAAACACAAAATGTACCTAACACTTTCCTTAGTGGTTCAGTTTGCAAAGTGGGGATAAAAGAGTTAAAACAAAGTGGCAGACGATGAGCATGCTGGAGATGTCAGTTCCTTACAGCTGTATGGAGTCTTTATGAAGCTCATCTTTAAACTGAGGACTTTTTTTGTTCAGCACACTACTAGGATGAGGGTAACGCTGAACTGTGCATTGGTCTAACATACATAGTGGTTGATCCAGAGCTGCGTTTCCACCTCCGCGCAGTGGGAGTTTGCTCTGCACATGTGCGGAACAGGAGCCAGCACAGGGAGTCATAGCCATTGCTACCCATCAGCCTAGGTTCACTTCTGTGTTCTCTGCACTAGTAAAACTAGCTGTTCCACTATCTTTAAACTAGAAATTGAACAGTTTGGGATTGCAATGACGGATTCCTGGCGCTTCCACCTAAAATTCTACTCCAGGGCTGATTAAATGTAAAATGCATATCATTTTTACGCATTACTAAGATCTTTTTGTGTAAACAGATCTGCATACATGTTAAAATAAATAAATTGGTTAAATGCATACATGCATGTTAAAAAAATACTCTTATCATGGAATAATGTTTCTCATGGATGCACCTCTTAAGCACATCCTATCCAGACTTACAAGTGTTGGATCTTTGGATTTATACTTAGTAACAGTTGGTAATTTATGAATACATCAAAACAGAGAAACTGCCTTAAAAATATATATTCACAAAAAAATATTTATTTAATATCACTGTCTATATTTTCATGTATCATGAATCAATGTATATTATTTAAAGACAGACATCATCTGCTTAGTCATCAGTGACATCTCAAAAATGTCATTGCTAAGGAGGCAGCTGATAATACAGTGAATTTATAGAAACGAGGCATTGAAAAGCTTCAACGTGTCTTAACTATTCATGATAATGTGCTACCAAGCATTCACCCTCCCTTCAATGGAAATATCAGCATTGCGTGATGTTGACAGTATGCAACCTGATAAATGAAATGCATCACGTTAAATAGAAAGCTAGTGCACATTGGTCCTGATAATCTCCAGCCTGGAGGGTACACACAATGGAAAAGCAGCACACTCTGCCCTTGTCTTGATAAAATGGTGTGAGATTAGTACACAGCATTACAGAGAGTCCGCACACTCTGCCTGTCCCAGTATAAATCGCTCATGCTAAATATGCTTTGACTTACATCTTTCTGTGTTGTTAGTATCATTTAACTTGTTTGTTTAGATAGGAAGTAACTATTTTTGTTTTACTCTCTGTTCTTTGTCCTGATTTTGGTCATTGTAGGATATATGTTATTAGAAATATTGTTCTGTAATCTGGAGCTCACAGGTCATTGAAAAGACAATTTACCATGAACCAGTCATGATAATCCTTGTTCTGGATGTCACATTGTGCAAGGACGACAACCTACTACCAGTCTGGTCGGATTATACTGGTAAAGCATCCTACTCTGAACCAGTCCTGATAATCCTTGTTTGAGAACCAGTCCTCAATAACTTGAAGACGTAAACTATGTTTATTGTTGGATAAACATAATGGACTAGACCCAGACTTTACAGACTAACTATAGACTTACTTACAAGTGGGCAAAACCCACTGTTGAATTTAAGGGGAGTTAAATTTCATTAGTTACAAACAGTATTGAGAGATGATGTTTCCTAGCACAAGTCTAATAACAGTAACACTGGTCAGAATGCAAAATGCAAAAATAAAGTATTCTCCCTGCATGCAAACACTAACATTCAATTTACCTCCCCTGCAATTCAACATGGTTTTACCCACTCATGAGTAAGTTGTGAGTAAGTCAATAGTACGTAAAGTCCCAATCTGGTCCAATATGTTATTGATGGCCAGAACTGTTTTAAGGGGTACGGTCACTTCTAGTTACAGCATGATTGACTACACCATCATAATGTTCTGAGCCCTGCCCAACTGATCATAGAGACACCATGATGAAGGTGAGCCAAGAGTCCTGCCACTGGGCTTTATCAAGTGATCTTTATGAAAGGTCGGGCTCAGTGCAAGTGTACCCCTTGTGGCCCTGTCTCTGGGCTTAGTCAGCCCCGACAAGTGGGGTGTGCTATACCTACCTAATGGGAAATTCACTACTGTGGACCACGCTTCCTATGAGCCTGTCTTGAAGTCCTGGGAAGAATGTGGCACATATAATGGACTACAAGTTTTTTGAATAGTATCTGACAGTTTGTAGTGAGGACATTACAGAACAAAGACTTCCAGGAAAAGAGAGGACATGTGCCGAGTTACAAACTGTTTTGCTTATTTTCTATTCAGGACATTAATCAGGGATTTAGTGTAGCTTAGAGAAGCATAAGATAATTGGATGTGAATTTCAGTAATTATTTTTCTGCTGACCACCCAGCGCGTGCCGTTGATCAGCTCACGCTATATTCAGCATAGGTTTATATAAATGTATTTATACTGGGAGCTTAAAGCAATGAAAGTTAGGGCTATTTTGCCGCTGTCTCTCGCTCAAATCCTTTAAGTCTGGAGGTCTGCCAGACATTACAGTTAAGCTATATACACTGGATGTACAAGAATAGTAACACAGTTTACAGGTGGTGATTATAATATATTCAAAGCAAGACTTTCTGCACAGATTTGGCTGGAATTGAGATTTTGTAATGACTAAGTATAGCTAGGTTTGATATTGTTTACTAATACCTCGATCACAGAGAAGTCTATTACCCTGGTAATTCAGTCAACTTTTCGGGTTGACTGAACTTCCTGGGTAGTGTGCTCATTGTGAACGGCGCTAAAATTACTACTAACTACTAACTGGTTCATTGTGAACGGTGTAGTTTGTGAATTACCAGGGTAGATCGTGAATTTTCAGGGTAGTTCAGCACTGTGAACAGGGTTAAATACCAGGGTAATTCAGATCCACAGCTAACAACCCTGCTCATTAAAAACAGATTTACCAGGGTAGTCTATGTGAACGGGGTATAAGCTGATGTACTACCTTAACAAAGAACTGCAATGAACCTATCATCTAATCAAGCTGATGTTAATGACATATGTTAGAAATTCTCTACATAGCTATAGACAGAATCTCTGTGAATTACTTTATAGGGAAGTTCTGTAACTATTCACAATCTGCCCTGCAGGATCATCAATGGCAGTCACACAAGGTATGCAAGTTCTTTCCCTATTGATGATACTAGGACTTTAATAAATTCCAGGATGGAGAGAAAGAGAAATAACAAGAAAACAGATGTTCTTTTCAATGACTGATCCTCTATCCACAATGAGCATTGTGGAATTAATATAGTGATTTAATACCTCAATTAAATAGTTAATATTACAATTGAGGAATTATATAAGGAAATCATCAAATGTCTAATCAGTTTCAGTGATATGTCAGCACTGTGAATGAAGAGTGCTCATGGGAATGGATCAAGAGTTTTGCACAAAGCAAAAGGGCCATCCCATTTACATGCTTCTGACGGAGTCGTAAGCACAAGGCTGCAGCTTCTATGTTTTGCTTTCAGCTCTGTAGTTTTTTATCCATTGATAAAAATCTGGCATAGTATTGTGATCTCGCTACTATGCACGGTCATTGATAGTAAATAATGTGAAGCTTGGATTTCCAGCATTCACACCATTTTTTATCAATCGTGTACAGTAACCGCATGCAAGCGGAAAACGGAAGAGGGAGGATGCATCCCCTGCTAAAAACTTCACTTTTCTCATTGAAATATATGATCCTGAAGTTTTATATGCAAGCAGATGGATGGGAAAATGTGTACCCATCTGACTGCTTGTTAAGCTGATCTGCACATGCACAGATCAACTTTTTCCATGCGGATGCCCAGGCCTGGATCAGGCTCATGGCATCAGTTCCTGGAGAACTATTAACAGTAGAGGTAGATAGATCAAATGCATCGGCATAAATGTACTTAGCAGTGAGACTGCAGGGAGATTGAAAAGTGGGAATGTTGCACATAACAACCAATCAGATTTAAGCTCTCATTTTCTAGTATGCTAAATGAAACAGAGCCTGAATCCGATTGGTTACTATGGGCAACATTCCCACTTTTCAATCTCCCTGCTTAGTAAATTTAGCCAATGGTGTCATCTGACAATTAATAAATATATTACAGTCCCCAGGTAACAGTATATTAATACAGGCATTCATTCCCTGTAGGCATAACATAACACTGAATTTATTTTCTGTCACTTGACCAATATTCACTTGTTTTATTTTTGAAATCTGAAATATTTCGCTATCATAAAATATACTTGGAAACTGGGAATAACTGTACTTTTTGTTTCTTGTTAACTTCTCAGATCAAACAAACATTTTTGTTTGTTAAAGTTTGTACCACATTCCTGAACATTACTAACATGAAAGTGTATTAAATTGACAACATTGTTATGAAACAATTTATGGCAGATGTATTTCATTGCTTGAACAAAATGTGCAGAAACACACATGTAGTTCAGGGTGTTTTTAAACTTGTTTAATTGTTTAATAAGCCTGATTAATGTCAGCCAAGGTCTGCAGCAGGGTCTGGAGCAGGCGAGTAAGTACAAGGGGTGCAGCAGCTACAGGGCCTGAGGATTCGGGCCCGCAGCAGCTGCACTCCCTGCACTGTAAGCAAGCAAGTGAGAAGTGACAAAACAGCACTTGGCACTCTATGCTGAGCACCCCTTATTAATACATTGCGAGCAGCTCACACATTCTACACCTGCTCTGTAGGACTGTGTTTTTGGGGTTTTTGGGGTTTAAATCTCATCGGTCAGAAACATGTCTGCTCTCAACTGCCATGAACACCCAGTTCTTCATTAAAATATAGAGGAACACCCCTTTCCTCTAGAGCTCGGCACCCGGGCTGTGATCATAGGAGGATCAGCCACACTTTCTTGCTTTTGTGTGACACAATACAGTGCATAAAATCACTGCCATTACACTCTGTAACTATTTCTCATTAAAATTCTTAAATTAATCATTAAAATACTGACTGATCAGATTCTTTTGAGCCATCTGGTTTGATTGAGATCACTCAGAAATGTTATTGCTAATGTTATTGCTAGGCTAATGTTATATTTTCTCTAGAATTAAATATATTTTACTATGAATTACTGATTCTGAACCTTGAACCAGATCCAGAGGGGAAAATTATACCACGTTCAGATTACCAAGCCGCAGATCCGGCTGTCCGTTCACACTGCACAGTGTTGACCCAGGGGTTTCCCGGGTCTTCACTGTTCAAAGGCAGCGCAGGACCTGGCTTTTAACGGAAACCCCTTTTTTCACCTTGGTCTAAGACCAAGGTTACCGTTCAGACTGCATGGAAAAAGCCAGGGCTATCATGCAGCCCAATGTTTTCCATGCTGTCTGAACGGGGTATAAATGAGAAAGTTACCATAAAAAAAAAACCATAAAGAATTGCAGGGGAGGCAAATGACATCTGTTGCAAACAGTATTAGAGGTGGGAGATGATGTTTCCTAGCCCACCTACAAATAAAAGTGTAAAAGTAATACTGGTGAACATTTTTAATATGACCTTTATTTGCTGTCAAAGTATTTATTAATTTTAAGAAAGAATTTAAACACAAAATGCATATAAACTCTTGGGGGTATATTTACTAAGCAGTGAGATTGAAAAGTGGGGATGTTGCCCATGGCAACCAATCACATTCAAGTTCACATTCTCCAGAGTGTAAAATGAAACTGAGAGCTTGATTCTGATTGGTTGCTATGGGCAACATCCCCACTTTCCAATCTCACTGCAATCTCACCGCTTAGTAAATATACCCCTTGGTCCACTGGCTTCCGTGTTCATGTCCACTTGCAATTGCTCCAATCTTGAAAGAAGGCTCCATATAAATATCCAGAATGGGTATATTTTGTTTTGGCTTACATTTTAAACTTAAAGGGTCTAAGAGGAATACCAAATATCTTACTAAACAAGACATTCATACATTCGCTATTGTACTGCCTTTGTTTTCTATATAGGAACAATACCCTCATTGAGAGGCTCTACATTGCACTTGACTGGAGGTATATATAGTTTAGAAAAAGCAGTCCACTCTACAGGTAATTGTACCATTGAGAATAGGTGAGGATATATTATGAACATTAAACTATTAAACCTGGTGTCATTAGATTGTGTTATTCTAGCACAAGGCTGGACTGGTAATTGGACTTTACCCAGCAGAATGACATTTTCTCGGTCATTTGTCAAGGTTCTCTAGAAGAGAGTACAGTGTTTTCCATCTGCTCTGCCTCTTTACACAACGCATTTAGTAATTACACAGACCTCACTCTTTTGGTATAAAAAATTAGCTTTTGATGTTGTTGTTGTCAGCTGTCCAGACCACAGTGTATTTTCCTCCTCAGATGTTATCCTAACAAAAAGTAAATGTAGAAGTGGAAGTTTAAACTGCCTCTATTTCTCTTGTTTATAGAGTAACATTATATCAGTAGCAACTGATGCTCCATGGTTTACGAAAATAGCAGTTTTGCTGATTGTGTTTGAAAGATGACATTTTTGGTTCATGTATTATATATATATATTCAGTGCAAGCAAGTTGGACAAGTTGCTTGTAGATGTGGGTAAGGATTGAAATATTGTAGGATAATGTGTTTGGGGAGGGTTATTTTACCCGCTGTGGGCTAGTAAATAGTTGTAGAAAAACCTTCTTGATGGTATATCATGATACATTGCTGAAAAGATACAGATAGCCAGCAATAAGGATAATCTGAAATACTCGCTGTCTATTTTTAGCAAACATTCACCAGCCTGGAAGGGAAGCCAAGTCTTCAAACTTAGAAAGGTTTTGTAATAACAATGGAACAAAATATTCACAGGACCATATAATACCCCTACTGGGATAATCTGTATTAACATATTTCTTGTCAGAAGAGTTGCTCTCCACATTGGGGTTTTATTTTTTTTTACTAAACATATTTGAGAAGAGTAACAGGGTGTAATACACACAAGTCAAATAAAGAATGCGTTTGACTGTTAACAAAGTCTTTGGTAGGTTTTGTCAGCCAAGCACAGTTGCAGGGAACAGTTAGACTAGAAATCATTTTCGTATGTTAGATTATACAGTAGTATAAGCACCCCAGTGTTATGTTTTGACCAGTAACCCCATTAAACAGGCCAGCCACTAGTAGCAATGGGACTTGCTTCTGGCTAACCACAGCACATATAAGGATAAGCGTATTTAAATGAATTGGTAATTAGCTTTAATCTGCTTCGATCTAACGTATTATGGCAATATCTGGTGTTTGCTATAAATAACTTTTTTCATTGACTTATTTTTTTGTTAAATGTTAAATACCACCCAATGTACGTAAATTCTGAGAATGAAAATATAGTAATTATATGAAACAGGAGGAGGTGTTACAAAACGTTAACTTTATTTAAAGCAGCAGTTGGCACAACAGAAACCAATTTCAGACGTTACATAACGGAAATGAACTGTATACAGGAGGCTAGCAGGCCCGATTGTTAGGAATGATTGAAACGATAGGTGTTACTGTGAGGTGTTGGGTAGATTAAGGGAAGAAATTATCTGGATCAGGTGGTGTAATACATAAGGGGTTAAGCAGTCATAATAAAATCATGGCAGGCTTTGGCTGGCATAATGTGTGTGTTGATTTAAAAGATGTTCAGGNCAGTTCACACAGTAAATGAGCCACATATGTTTGCATTGCTGGGAGACCGAAGCAGCACTCGGACAGATGGCTCAGCTTAGCCGGGAAAAGCCTTCAAATCCAAAACACATTGACAGGGCTGCTCAGAGGGGGCTCAGGAGAACACGAGCTCCTCTCTGCTGCCCTCCAGATGGCTGTACAGGGCAGGAAGTGAGGTGGCAGGAGGCAAACACAGGGCCAATGATACACAACATTGCCAACTAAAAATAAATATTTTATTTGCCACGGATTAATGCTTGGGAACAATGTAACAGTTGAACACCTGAGTAGAATGAATCCTTATGGTACTGTTAAATTATATTAAAGAATACTACCCATTTTTTACTATAATAATGAGATTTTAAAATAAAACAGATAGGGCAAGCATTTGGAAAAAGAAGGATGGTGTTTTAATCAGTTATGATTTCAGGCAAGGTGTTGTTCTCCGGCACATGGTAAATTGTAGACCAAAAATATATAGTATATATAGGGAATGGGGTAAATATGCCATTACACCATTTGTAGGTGTAAACTAGAGATTTGTAGCACAGCACACATGCACAATGGGTCTGTTTGTTTGGTTCCAAACATAAAAATGATTTCTGTCTATCATTACCATGCCAACCCCTCTTGTGGTGGTGAAAATCGGTAAAGGAAAGTTTGCTACATCATGGCTGCTTTCAGGGCCTACTGAGGGGTCACTGGATTGCTGTGCCTTTGTGACATGGCTTTTGTTTCCAATGCTGCAGATATCTGCAGAACATACAAGCCACCTAGTTTACCCTTTGCGTAGACACGTGATGCACTGTTTCAGGGACTTGGCTTTGTGGATGGAGAAGTAAAGGATTTCCAACTATCAACAGGTTCATGAGGGATCCTTAGTAGGGTGATTAAAAAGACTGAACCAGATTCGTATTTTAGGCACTATTGACTTACTTACAATGTACGCAAGAGTGGACAATACCATGTTGAATTGCAGGGGAGTTATATTTCATAAGTTGCTAACAGTATTAGAGTTGGGAAATTATGTTTCCTAGCCCAAGTCTAATAACAGTGTAACAGTAACACTGGTCAATATCTGTGCGCAAAATGCAAATAAATATTCTCCCTGCATGTAAACACTGACATTCATTTTAGCTCCCCTGCAATTCAACCCACTTGTAAGTAAGTTGTGAGTAAGTCAATAGTGCCTAAAATCTGAATCACTCACCAGGATCACTCACCTGAAGTCACGTGACACCTCCAGAGATTTATGGCAGTAACATGTGTTTGTGAATTTGACACTAGGACAAATTACAGTAGTCTGAGAATACACATATGTAACAGTGATCAGACAGGGACAGGTTTTATTTACTTGATTTCTCTTTTTAACTATTTTTTAGTTTATTTTTTTACCCTGAGAACTGTATTGTCTTTTTTTGGCTGCACTACAGGAGAATACCTACTGTTGGTCTTGTACATGGCAATACAATGCCCAATACAATCTCAAGACAATACATACACAATGCAGAAGGTTGATATTACAATGTTTGTTGTCCTAGTACAAATTGGAAATTTAGAACTTCTTGTTTAACAATATAAAATGTGATATCAGAAACTTTCATGGTAATCTTGTGAGTACACCATTCATATATACATTACAAATGGAAGATGTGACCACCACACTGCACAGAGCACCACTATACAAAACAGATTAGACACCAGTCATTGCTAAAATATACATCTCAGTGTTAAATACAGAGGGCATTCCAGTGCCCAAAATTTATGTCCTGGAAGCATAAAGTGGAGACTCCAATTTTTCACTCACAATTGGATTTTTAAACTGGTTTTGTAAACTCTCAGGCTATATAGACAATATTTAAACTTCAACATTGCCTATATCTCAACCCAGATCGCCTACATAAGATCTGACCAACTCAATCCTGGCAATGATGGAGACACTGTGAAGAGAGATTATATATTTCATATATATTTTTTGGACCCACCATCCACCAAGCCCAGTTGTGGTTATGAGCTTATTCAAGACCAGATCATATCAGGTCTGCACCCGAGCAAGGCCTTTTTAGGTGTGTCAGGTTCTGTACTCAGAGTCTCAAAAGCAGACAACCTGAGAGACACACGTACTGACAACCTGACTTACCTGTGTAAGTAAGTGCTACAGCTGTTTGTTTGAGGCTCTGGCAGTAGGCTTGACCTCTGGTTAGAGAGATTTGTGTGTTTAGTTAGTGTCCAGAAGGGCTAGGATTTATTTTTATGTTTTGTGTTTGATGAACAAATAAAACTAGCTGCAGTTATGTTATACTAACCTCCTGGATTGGTGTACTGTTTCTACGCAGCTGTGTGTGAATAGGTAGGTGCCTTTTACCCCTGAAAAAGGAGCCAAAATGCTTATTGGCCAGCTTTGGAAGTCATTATTTTCGTCATCTAGTGTGGTAACTAAAGTTCATTTCTCTTATACCATGGGGACTCCTGATGTTCCCTACTCTATTAAACTCTTGTCTCCCTTGGTAGGGTGGTTTAAATGGCTAAAATATACTTCACTAAACTCGCTACCCTTCAGTCTGCTACCAAAAGTGACTTCCTTGAAAGTCCCCACTCCATGAAGAAAAGACTGCGACTTGTTCCTAGGTAGTGAAATGTCTGGCTTGGATTATTCCCTTAAACATGCTATAGCTCCTGCCCCCACTTAGTAAGGGATCCCTATGTTGTATTGTTCAGACCCCCCCACCCCTCTCCATTTTTCTGTACCCCATAACATTCTTAAAATGGAATTCTGTTACAAATAAACTCCTTATTCAGTCCTCAGACACAAAGTAAAGCCCTAAATTCATACAAATTTAACCACACTCAACTAACCCCACACCACATTTCACACTAAATTAACACCTCCATCACAGTTTACACTCACATGCCCTGTGAATTCTCTCCCCTCTCTCCTTTCTCCAAAGCAGCAGTGAGGCTGAGTTCATGAGGTGGTGGTCTTTCTGCCGCTGCATCATTTTAACATGGTTCATCAGACACTGACATAGATTTAAAACTGAGCAGCAGAATCCATAATAAAAACAGTATTAATCTATACCTGATGGTATAAATATCCAACAAATTACACCTATAATACATTTTGTAAGAATCATAATAGTCAATTCTCAATGCAGTGTGTAGTCAGAGAAGATAATGCGTTATAACACTGATATGTATGACATTGTACAAAAGGGAAAATGAATTAAATAAATTGGTTAGTTAAATAAATAAATAATGCGTGGTTACGGCACTTGCCTAATGGCCAAGCAAAAAACTACATTTCTGGGCAAAGAGACATGGGTCTAAATTCGCAAAGCAGGGAGATTGCAGGAGAATTGAAAAGCGGGGATGTTGCCTATAGAAACCAATCAGATTCGAGCTGACATTCTCCAGTAGGTAAAATGGAACTGAGAGCATGAATCTGATTGGTTGCTATGGGCTACATCCCCACTTTTCAATTCCCCTTAGTGAATTTAGGCCATAGTGCTCAAAAGGCTATGGGGAATAGTGCCGAAGACATTGCCCTACTGTGGCACACAATGTTTGTGTATTAGGCACCCCTGACCTGTCCTAAAGACAGAGGCATGTATTTCCCAGGCTCCTAAGCTCTCAGCGAAAAGGCCAAAGGGCCAATTTTGTACCTGATACTACACTTGATCTTACCCAAAAAGCAGAGAAGCTTGTGCCTAAGGTCTCATCCATTTATAAGGGGCGGGTAGAAAGAAAACTGTGGTTTCACATGCTTATGATACAGGAAAATCCACAATGTTTAACTATTCAAATCTTTAACATAGGGAGCTGGTACTATGAAAACATGTATAGTGATGCCAGAAAAAGAAAACAGAAATCTGCACTTTTTCCTTTTATGGTCACTGGTATGGACCATACTAATAATATTTAAATACCATATATCACGATTTGAAAAGGAACAGAAGTTTAACTTGTTACCATCAGGAATCAGTTCTATTATATGTTGGGGTTTGATGATGTTGGCTTTGTTCTAATATGACTATATACACAGGGATTTTATTGAATAATATTTATACTCTTTAAATTGCTCACAACTTTAAGTTAGTTTTAGATATAAACCTTCTTTCAATTAGTTCACAGTATGAGTAATTAGTCTCATGCACTGCACATGGCTGTGGACCTGACTACATTGAGGGTAGTAATATAAGGCTCGGTTGTTGTAAAAAGCAATTTAGTGTTTTATACCAAACCTTTGATTTGACGTTATTATTAAAAACAAACGAACAAGAGATATCTTCATTATTAAAAGTATAAGCTGAGCAAAAAATAAATCTTGGAAATTACATGTGGATTAAATAAAGGAGCTATTTTTTTAGGCATTCATGGCAAGGAAAACAATTCCACGCTATACCAATGTTACATTACAATTTAAACACTATGTTGTTACATAATACGTGATGTTTAAAAAAGGCATAAATCCTTCAAGCTAAATGTTTAGCAGATACTTAGACACTCTGTAGTCTTTATACAGAATTCCAAAAAAAAAGCTCTTTGCAATTTTGCCTTAAAAGGGGAAAAATGTACTCTCTTCCTTCAAGATAGCAATCTGATGTCTTCCTAGACACAATCTGACTACATTTAAGTATTATGGCATAGAGGTGAGATCGTTTTATCCTCTCCAACTCTCCTGAATGTGGTACTAGTCCCTCAGTAACCATGTTTTGTCAAAATTCCTTTAAATTCCCATACTTATCCTATCCTTTTCTGACACCTCTTTCCATATGTAAACAGACATCATTTGAACAGGCTTTTCCTTTAAGTAAAATCATCCAGTCCCATTATTAATTTTGTTTCTGTTTCTGAACTCTTTCCAGTCCTAAAATTGTATTTTTGTGAACTGCTGCCCAGTATAAACATGTCACCTCATTGTTAATTGTACATCATTGTTTAACCGTCAGGATACGGAGTGTAAACATGTTATCTCATTGTTGTTCCAAATACATTACACGTGTTGACTTCCCTCATTAGGAGTACCTCATTACTACCCATTCTCATGACGCCTATCTGTTTTATTTGTGTGTATTACAATATATATGCAATACTTTTTAGTGTTTGGAAAATCAGTTTACACCTAAGTATTGCGTTACTATTTCAATATATTACCTCAACAAGTAAGGAGCAAATGATTGCACATTGCAACAAAATAAAAACACTAGCAGTAAATTCTTTCATATAAATTGTTATTTTAACTAAGGTTACGCTAATAGTATAACATTACATCAATCCTAATTTGTGAAATAACAACACTGTACCACCAGAGCCATAGATTATCACAGTTTTGGGCTGTTTAATGACAATTTATGGTGTAGTAAAATTTGATAAGGTGCAGGTTGGGACCATTTTCTCCTAATACCAGATAAGTTACAACTCCATCTTTTTTTCCACTGCTTAAATAAGTCTGTGCTAACCGAGTACATAAAGCCAGATTCCAGACTCCTTTGAATGTTATTGTTGGATGTTGAGCCTATTCGGCTTGTTGAAAACTTCTGGGTAATATTTATGCGTTCTTGGGAATGACCCCCATCCCTAAGGCATAAAACTCCCTGGCTTGGTTTATTTAGGAGACTCTTCTGTTGCAGGTGTTAGTCACCTGCAATTTGTATTGTGTCATTTTAAGACAACGGTGTCCATTCTGAACGCCATCCACATTTCCTTATGATGTATCTTGAATAAAGTTGACTTTAATGGCAACGCACTGAATCTATTCATCTAAGCCTAAGACAAGGGATCCCTTCTCTCCATGATAACAGCACTTTGAAAATCTGGCAAGGTCATAGGAATCAAGGAGCACATTATTCTAATGCCAATGAAGACATGTATTTTTAAAAATTGCCAGAATGAAAAACAAGTACATTACACATCTTGAAATCATGCTCCAACAATTTGCATCTACAGTATGCGCGCTTTCAGAGATTTGCAAGTACGGACTGCACGACTACTCTGAATGTGAGACAATAGGGTGACTCAAAGTGTAGTCAAGCAGTAAAGTGTGTGGGGCTGTGGCATATCTGCAGTTACATGTCAGAGAATGAATGAAATTAATGCTTATTTTAGTCTTACAAATAACTCACATGAAATTACTGACACAATGTCAGCAGTTTATTCTGCCCATTAATATCTGTAAATGCATGACAGAAGAATAGCTAATACAATGTTGATACAGTTACAGTAATACAAGGCAGCTTCTATTAATAAAACATCAAAGTACAGGATATGGATATTAATATTTCAAGAAGAGATCATAAAATGTCAATGCAATACAATCATAATATAAAAAAGTAAAAGAGGTATTTGTTTATGATTCTGTGCAATGAATACTGTATTGTAAATGAGAAACCTCTCCATAAGTAAGATCCTACATACATCAATCAGTAGATCAAACAATTAATAACTATACTAATGACTATAAAACTTTAGAATATACTTTGTTTCTTGTGATGCCGTGTCAGATTGTCTTGCAATGAACTTGAACGAAGCGGAAGTGTAAACATGTGGTATGGTGTGAGCAAGCATTTGGACAGTCTGTTAATCCATGTAAATACCAACATCCTAATGATGAGTACCATAAATCTCATGTAATCCTGCAAGCCATACCACACGTGGTGAGATCTTCAGAAAGGAATTAAAATGTTTTGGAATCCCTGGCTCAATTATGGTTTTTACATACAGATGTATCCAGTCCTCTAGCAATAATTAATGGCAATGTAAATGGCAGCTGTTTGGGATACTGAGCCCTATGACATGTGATAATTTAAGAGGCTCAAAAGGCTATTTACAAGAAAAGCACAACGATAGCAACAATGTGTCTATGTGAGCGAAGCTTATATGTGTGTTTACATGTCCAGTCTATTTTCTATTATACATGCAGTAAAACATATACGTGTAGGTTTTCTGTGCAGACCATGTCTTTTCACTACATGTTTGAAATAACACCTAAGCATGCTATAAATATCTTCGTGGGTGGTCCAGTATGTGACATGATGTATGGAGCACCTTTAAAAAGAACATTATTTAAAATGAACCATTGAAAAGGAACAATACAAATGATATAACTATATTGATTAATCAAGAGATGTGTCACTGGTCCTTCGTTATATTGACACTTGTATGTATATTCATTTAGTCTTAAGAGTCTTATATCAATAAAATAGGTTTACTGACACTTTGGACATATTTTATATATATTAAATTGTACAGTAAGTGTTCAGATCTAAGCACCACCTTGATTTTAAGCAAAAGTGGTGGAGAAGATTTAAAGTAGGGTAAGATTTGATACCACATAGCAGAAGTTGAAGCTCTGGAACTGGTTAACACCAGGGACCACTGCTCGGTATAAATGGTCCAAGATTATTTTAAGAATAACAGACCATTGTCTTATACATCCCTGAGGGCTGAGTAAAGAAAGGACTGCACTGCGACCTGATGCCCTGTACAACTTTTTCACTGTGAGAAAAGGTAACTAATCACCAACCTTTCTTCATTTGTATCTCAAGGGCATGCTGCAACTGAACATATCTATAACATTGTTAATTTAATATAAGTGTGACATTTTTTAAAATCTAAAAGGAATACAATGGTCCTATGTCTGTAATCTCTTCACTGAAACACAACGAGAGCTCTGGACGTGTAAATGATTTTGTAAGGTTTTGGTAAGGTTGCCAACTCTCCAAAAATATCTGGGAGACTCCTGTCAGCAAATCTCTTGGGACCTGGACAGTGATTTTAAAGTCAAATCCCGCCCACCAAAATGATAAAATAGCCACCCATGGGGCAGAGCTTCGAGGAGAGACCAAAAGTTGGCATCCCGGTTTAATAGACCAGAGAGGTGTGGCCAGATGGAGTCACCAAATAATATATGCATCTGACTCCAAACATTAGGGGGTTGTTTTGAAGCAGAGTCCCCCATCGAGTGTCTAGGTCTGCATTGTGTAAAAACATCTCTGCCTTCACCCCATAAAAAGATGATAAAGAATTTTTACCACATGTGTAATTTCATCTTAATCCATTCTGTTATTAAGGGCTCCATTTACCAAGCCATGATATCTTCAATTTTATATGATAAAGCCTGTTTTCATATGAAACGCACCGCTCCGAGAGTAATAATATCGCCATCATTCCCTGCAATCTCCACATAGCCTTCCTTTTCCTCCCTCTAATAGCGTCTGATTTAAAAACATACATTTTGGTTTCTAGTTTTGTCTGTATCTATCAATTTATATAATATAGTGATACATTTCCAGCATAGAGCGCTAACAATTCCATGCCACTATACCGAGAATGTTTGTCAGTGCCTTTGAAGCCTACACTCTAACACACACACATACAAAAGGGTTTTTTTTTTTTTTTTTTTATCAACCTTCTATCTTTTATCTTAAAGATAAGACTTTCAAAGGTGGATTGGGAATTCAAAGTGGTTCTGTAAAAACAATCTGCCACATGTGGGCAGGATAAACCATAAGCAGGGCTAAATAAAGTAATCAGGATTAGCACACAATAAAAAGAAAACTTAATAAGTGCCTTACAAATATATAATGTAGGTGAGTTATATATATAGACAATTATGAAAAGAGCTGTAATCAAATAAAACATTTCACGATACAATAAAGAGATTTATAGTATAGCTATACAAAGCAGATACCATAAAGATGACCACTGCCCAATTCATAGCTACATTTAAATACAACACAGAGAGCATCCTAGTGACCTCTAATCTTGACAGATAACACCTTAATGACCACCACTTATGACTGTCATAATTCTAGGGGTTGCTGAGTGACCCCCTACAGCCAATGACCTACCAGGAATATAAGCCACTTCTTCAGGGGCACATTGATAACTATTAAGGGAGATATACACTGCCTATTAAAAACTAGCTTACAATTTTATCTATGCGCTGTGTAGAAAAAAGTATAATGACATAGAAATGAAGCATTCACCTTTAACCCCTAATAGATTACTTGGTTTCTACTTATATTATTGGACTAGTAAAGACCCTTTTTGTTCACTTCTATTTATACTTCATTAGTCATAAAAAATGCCCCTACTTAGTCACAACCATGGACAGTACAGAAAAACCCATTGTTCCATTACGCTGGACCATGAAGCCACAGTGGGCACCAGCTTGGTATGACACAATGATATGCATATAACAAACAAGTGATATGCAGTTTCTCAGTGTATGGAATACACTGTCATTTCAGCACAGTAAAAAGATACTGCCTTGGCCCCAGTATTGGGGTAAAATACAAATAGAGCTAATATTATATTTATAATTGTGTAACTTTTGTCAGCATACTTTAACAACTAGAGACATTTAAAACCCTACTGAAATCAGTGACAAATGCAGGATTTTGGTTTCTAAAGCATGCATGGTGTTGTGGAGATATATGCATTATATATAAAGTATATATTGGGTATATTAGGTGTCTGGTGTATATTTGGGTATATAGTAGTCATACTGTTTTTCTATGGTGTAATATGTGATATACCCTTACCCCCTTTATACTTAATATGTACTTTATATAGTACACCATTTCCTAACCCATGATATAGGGGTCTGGAGTAGACACACTATATAAAGCACATATTGGTATATTCATATACTGTGAAGGAACATACAGTACTAATTATAGGATAGACTGGTGTCCAGGAATGGGACTATATAATGTATATTGTGTGTCACTCCTAAATATTGATATGCCACACCAGAAACTAATGATATGGGCAACCAGAAACCCTCTCTGCATTTGCCTATGAAAATATACTTAGTGAGAAATCTATTATTCAAAATAAATACTTATTTATAGTAATTAATAAAACACTTAATGTGGAGTAATAGAACAAGCAAAATGAGTAATTGCAGTGGTGTCTGAACATTTTACTTGGGGGAGGGGGCTAGTTACCCCTTCATCGGGATGCCCTCCCTTTAAATACCTATGTTCAAATATTCACTTCCCAAACAAAATGGTGACAATTATTACTTTTAGCCAGTGTGTTTAGAGAGAATTTATTTTAAGTCATGTCAGGCTGTAATGGATATTACATTTATAACATTTTATATTCACTATTATTTGTTAAACCCATGTATTAAGAGCTGACAATATTCTGCCATGTGTACATGACACCTACTTGGTGAATAAATAGGATTAAGCAAGAGAAGTATCTACTAAGCTCATTTCTACTATATTGAGAGCAGTCACTCTTGTTAACTTATAGCTGTTGTCATTCATATTCATTTTGTATAAATACTAATTTGTTGTTTTAAATAGTTGCTGTTCCAGTAAATCATTTGGGGAGTGGGATTCAAAGAAAGAAAATGTCAACTACATTAAGTTTATGGAACAGAAAATAACAACCTTTAAACATATCAGTTAATAGTCCCTGCAGTTACATACTGTATGACTCATGGTTTCAAGTGTGTGTATTTCATTTGTCAAACAACAGCCTTTTGCTGTAAGTATATAGTACAGTCAAATGGAATAATGAGAAGGTTAAGAAGACCTTTAAAGGACCGCTAAACTATAAATATTACATTTTCTAAATGATGACTGACTTTTAAAATACATTCTGATATTCTTACGTTATAAAATACAAGACAGGACATAGGCTCATATATCCATCTTAACTAACTCCAACTAATTCGCAAGAGCTGTATCTAGAAATTGTAGTTCATAAAACATAAATATATATATATATATATATATATATGTATTCAGTGAGCAGCAAATGACTTCTAAGAATGGTGGTATCTGTGTTATGTCATGAGATTCATGTCATTATCAGGTACTGAGGCACTTGTCAGAAGAGAAAGGAAAAACATTCTAGCAAATTACAGAAATGTCTGGAGAGGAACAAGCTGCTCCCAGCTGCACGAAATTTGAAACTGAGATGGATATTCACTTTGCAATGACCCAAAAAAACAATGCATGTTCTCTTGAACAAGCAATTTAGTTACAGATACAAATTTATGTCGAAAGAGATTAATATATACACAATGCGTAATACAAAACAAGATGGCAAATTAGACCAATTGAAAATAATTGTACCATCCTTGAATCTAGTCCTCCTAAATGGCATTTCCTGATATACCCCTCTACCAGAAACCAGTTCCAGGAAGCTAGGAGAACTGAGGGAGGTCAACCAAAGCCCATGATTTATAGGCGACAGAAGGAACTGCTGCAACGTTTAAAAATAGCAATGTGTGCATTTCTCATGCTCAAGGACTACTTCTTGTCTGGTACCATGCCAGAACACTGTGAAGAATAGAGATGGTGCCATTGTTAAGAAAGGAGCAAGGTCTCACACTGCAAAGTACCGATCAGCAGGCTTGATAAAAATTCATTGTGTCAGTAAACGTTTTCATGGGAATATATCAAACTACATGATTATTCACCCATATGTGACATGTGGTAGTTTGCTCTACTTTAACAACTTTCACAACTATTTGTGCCGTTCATATTTAGCTCAAATTATGCAAATTTTATACATAAATTTACAAAAATAAATATTTGAATACCTATGCAGTGAAACATGAAAAATGTCCTTTTCCAGATGTATTCCAATAATAAGTTTTACATGACTACTGCCACCCCAGTATGGACATTACAGATACATATGTGCTCTCTGGTAAGAACAGTATAGGTCTTTATATGACATTTACACGTTTCATAGTTTTAGGTGTATTGTTTTATCCATTCACTGGTGAAATTACTAAGGATGATAATAATTAATCATTTCTATACACAATGGTAGATGGATGGTTTTCTACAGATTTGTGTGTTTTTAACTATGATCTTAATTACATCGTAATTACAATTACATTTACAATGGTGATGCAATGGACCTATCCCAGAGCATTGTAGGGAATGTGGAGGCATGGCAGAGACAATTCTTTCCCCATTGATGGACATTGTGTGAGAGTGTTATTAATTCGCTATACAGGGAATGAATACACTACTGAAGCATATAAGTGTACTTTAATCACCTAATTAGATACCCTTACAAGGACAATATACAAGGATAATATAACTTTCTATGCACCTTACAATACATTCCCTCCATAACAAATTGGTATCAGATTTTCTACCTTTACAATGACCTCTTACTAAACAATACCTCCTACCAATCATTCCAGTTGGAAAAAGACATACTAGCAGTGGCGGAACTACCGCCATTGCAGCCATAGCAGCCGCTATGGGGCCCGAGGAAGCCACTATATTTAATGGGTCCGGAGCGGTCATGGTACCACCAGCCGGGCCTGGCCTTCAAACTAATACATGTCCAGGGAACGGAATCCTCTTTAAGGGATCCCGTTCCCAGTAGTGCCCATTGAAAAATGTGCTATGGGGCCCAGTCTTTTGTAGTTACGCCCCTGCATACTAGATCATGCTAGAAGCAGCTCATTCTCCTAAATAAAGGATCATACTAAAGTCATGAGATGGCTACATTCAGTGCAATTACAGGAAACTCATGTCCGCATTGATGTTAAATCAAGCATATGTCTTACAGAGGCAAAGAAATGCTATGTTTCTTGAGAACATGAACTTTTCCCTAACTGTAGGATGGAGTCTGCCATTCCACAAAATAGTAAGCTTATGGGATCAAGTATTTGAATTCCTCAATAGTGTACTTTGTGTTATCTGATTAAGATCCACTGCCTGTAACCTTGATTTGCTATCAATTATTATTACCTCACACCCAGGGCAATAAGTGGATTCTCCACTGGGTCCCACCTTCACAGAAGTTAAGTAAGCAGCAACCCCAGATGCTAGAACATGTGTCCAATGCTTCATAGACCAATAGGTAGATATATAGACACCGCACCATACAGGACCACATTATGCAAGTTATCAATGGCTGAGACCTGGTGTCTGCTCTTTTTATATATATATATATATATATATATATATATATATATATATATATATATACACCCATCCACCCTCAGTTGGCACATTAGCATCCTGTCATATATTCTGGTCTCCTGGTTGCTAGGCGTCCCGCCAGGATACCATTAGATAATCTTTGTCTTACATGGCAAAGGCAAAGATGGCCTAATGGTAGCCCCGACCCTGCAGTGCAGAGATATACTGAAGATTCATGCAATTGACTGCTTTAGTGTTTATATACCCACTGGTATTCAATGTAACATATTACCTTTTTAGAGATTTGGCTTAGTCATGTAGAGAATATGCTGCCACTAAATGTAAAAGTAGACATTGTACTTTGCATGCTTTCATTGCATGCTGTCATATGTAAATTTACCAAATACTCTGTACAGTTGCAAAGTGGAAAAGCTCAGTAATGTTTATTTGACTCAAATTGTCATTTTTATGTTTAATTATACACACTGGCAAGGACGCAATTTAAAAATGTCATCTGTGTATGACTTACTATATTCTACACGAGGCCTTTTATCAGGGGTAATGTCATAACAGACACAAGCCCAGTGATTGGCTGGATGGATGGTCTGGGGTGTGATTTATGAAGCAAACATACAGCAGCACAAAGAATTCTGTTTATTGCGCCTCTAGATGTCTGTTATGTTCTTCTTGTGCCTGGTGTTACAATCTTATGCATAGTTCCCATGTCTTCCTATTCATTGAGTCCCAAATAGAGGACACTGACAGTAGTAAAGCCTGGACATTTGTTCAGACTAGAATAGCTTGTATATTGTATGTGTTAGTGAGTCAGTCATTATTTTATTTATGTATTACCAGGTTTTTATATCGCGCCATCTTATTACATAGCGCTTTGCAATTTGTATCAGACAGAATTGGTGGGGAAGGGGGCCCTGCTTGCAGGCTTATATTTTATATGAGATTGATACATGCAATTATAGAGTATAGATAGAGTAGGGACAATTTAGAGCACCCGGATGAAAACCCATGCAGAAACGGCGACAACATACTATCTCCACACAAATAGGGTCCTGTTCAGGGAATAGAGCTTATTACAACCATAGCGTTGTGAGGCATAATTGCTACCCACTGAGCTTTCCCTGTCCAAAGTCATGGTTGTGTGACCCTATGCAATATGTCTTGACATTTAGGAACATTAGGACATTTAGCTGAACAACATCTCCAACTTTACATTTTCCTCCACTGCAGCCTTACAAAATATTTTAGACCAGGCATAGGCAAACATTGGCACTTCGGGTGTTGTGAAAATACAACTCCCTCTCCCAGCACGCATGAACACCAGACCATAAATTTGGGGGCAAATAGTGATTGTTACCCATATCAACCAATCAGATTCAAGCTCACATTCTCCAATATTTAAATTGAAACTAATAGCTTGAATCTGATTGGTTGCTATGCACAACATCCCTACTTTTCCAATCAGGGCCGGCAACAGAAATCTTGGGGCCCCGGTACACCCAGATTTTTTGGGGCCCCCCTCAGTATTGATAACACTAGTAACAGGGCTCCCTGAAGCTTGGGGCCCTGTCCCCCTTGTCCCCCCCTGTTGCCGGCCCTGTTTCCAATACCGCAGTTTTTAAGGCCTAGAGCTGAAACCCAGGAATGCATTATGGGGCTTGTACTATCACAACCACAACAAGTGCATACCTCCCAACTTGCCGTGGTCTGGGAGTGGGACACATAAGCCCTGCCCCCAGTCACGGGCGACTTTGCCCCTGTCACACCCGACCCCGTCCCACCCCGCCCCGTTCCCTCGTAAGAGTTGCAGTAAATGATGGGAAACACAGTTTGTCCCCTTAGTGGGACAAACTTGGAGCCGGGAGGGACAACAGGACAGTCCCCCTTTATGCGAGACAGTTGTGAGGTATGAAAGTGCCACAGGTTGCCTATGTCTGTGTTAGATTTAGTTAAATAGATATATACCCACATATTTTGATTAAGATATAACTGCTGAGTTGAAGATACAGATGTAAATAATATGTAAATACAGACATAATACGGCTTTGGAAGATTTCGAAAAAGACTTGCCTGAATGAGAACACAACTGGTGTAATGCATCAGTAAATATTGTAACTATGAATCTCAGCATAATAGATGAGTAATTTCTTATGCCTCAGGTGAATATATTGTGAGAACATCAAGAATGCTATTAATTTGCAGATGCTGCCTGAGCCTGTCCTGATAATATTCAGTCAGAAGGTCACACTGCTAGATACTGACACCCAACACTGCTTGACCTGTTCCTGTTTCTGTCATTGATAGATTATATGAATACACATTAAATTGTCTCAGCCAGTCCTGATACTCTGCTGTAATGGAGAATGTTACCAAATGTTGTCATAATAACTGTAAAATAAATCTTCTTTAATGGCTATCTATCAAAACATGAGCATGATCAATATACACAAAACAGGGCTTGTGGGTGTAAGGCATTTCTTATATATACAGTACATTGCTTTTAACAATGTGTTACTGCATAGGAATTCAACTCTATCGTATAGTATGTTTAAATACACTCGGTCCTTCATTAGTTTTCGTTTATTGTCACTATTGCAGCGGCAATAGAACATTTAATTTTAATTTAATCATGCTTGTTCTTGCACCTCTATGACTTATTATTAAAATATATAACTCTCTGGTTGATTATTTCATTTTTTATTATAATTTTTTTCCAGCCATTGCCCCCTGCTCGCATAGCCGGTCCTGGCTCTAAGGCTTGTCCAGTCCACCAGGTTCGCCATCTACCTATATGCTACATGGTTGCATCAGATTCTACCCACTCAGGGTTACTTTTATACGCACCTCAGAGTGGAACTTTATTGTAAAGCTAATACAATTTATACTTTCCTCCTTTAGGCAGTAACACCTGTACAGATCTGGTGCAGAATGTCAGGAGCAAATCCAGGTTCTCATTGTCATTTTGTGGAACACCCCTTTTCAATAGGACTCATCACTTGGATGGGATCACAGATGGACCAGACTAATATGTAGATACAATATTTTTAATTTATAAAATATATAAAAATTGTTGTACAAAGGACATATAATTAGTTTCCGGACCATCAGATCATTCTATTTTATCTCATAAAAATTATTTCACAGGGTCATAACTACATAAACCAAAACCCAAAGCAAGACTACCACCCCCTCCATCTAGTACGTGTGCCAGATGTCAGTTTAAAGAGAACTCAGCAATCAGTCTAACAGCTGTCTTCTGGAGTGACTGCTTATAGATTCATGTACTGCCACCAGAGCTGCAGACTGGTCCCCCTGTGTAGATGATTCACTAAATGAATGTTTGGGGAGAATATCTGTGTTAGGATTTGGTTATGGTGAATAGGTTTTCCTATTTCGGAGATGCAAAAGAAAACACTAAAGATCCAACCATTATTTAAAATCAGGTTCTATGTTTGCATCTGGTAGAGGATGTATTGGTAGCCAGTATTAGGGGCCAATTCAATTCTGTGCGAAGTCGTGACTGGTTATGTCGCATTTTTTGAAGTCACGAATTTATAGTGTAATTCAATTTTTTTTATAGTGTAATTCAAAAATCTCCATTCACTTTCATTGCTCAGAGAGGTGCGAGATAAATATGATTTGCGGCTAGTTTTTCGCACCATTATTTGAAGCAATTGAATTGGGCATGAAATTCAATATGCTAATGAGTGAAAATGCACTATTTTTTCGCTTCGCACAGAATTTAATCAGCCCCTTAGACTTTTTAAACCACTAAGGGCGCAAGTGTAACTCTATTGTGCAGTTACACAGAGACATCACTCAGAGCCATGGTGATTTAGGTGTCTGATAGCACTTGTGGATAGTATATGTTAAAAAGCAGTTTGGTACATTTTGGAGATTAATTGTTATGGCTTGCTCTTGTTGTGATGCTGAAGCTGTTGTTAGTGTTATCAAATATATATAGTAAAATGCATATGACAACTGATGTCTGGACATAACTGTCAATGAAGTCAGCCAATCCAATAGCAAATACTTAGGAGCAGTGGTCAAAGTGGAAATTTAGAAATGGCGGTATGGAAACACTGAATATAATAGAAGGCAACGGAGATTTATAATATTTCAATTACAACAGTGGGAGAAGTGCCGGTATGGCATACCCCAGTATACACTCCCACTTGCTTAGGGGTATATTTAGTAAGCGGTGAGATTGCAGTGAGATTGAAAAGTGGGGATGTTGCCCATAGCAACCAATCAGAATTGAATTCACATTCTCCAGTCTGTAAAATGAAACTGAGATAACTGAGGATAACCACAATGACAGAAGATTCTGGAAAAGAAAGGGGTCTTGGGGATTCTTTAATGTAGACTGTGAAATCTGAATGGCACACTGTGGGTGTGTTGTATGTTTGGCTTGCATGGTCGGCTTTAGTTGCAATAAAGTGTACAAATGAAGCGCACTGGAATAAAATGATCAGAAGCTTGGAGCTGTAAATATGACATGTGTTATTACAAACAATCTCTGTATATCTCTCCATAAAATTCTGTCTGGCTTTACTACTTAGTTATACTTCATATATGCAATCCCTTCAACTGTTTTAGTTATTTTCTATGACTTATGTCTTGTTGCTATGTATTGTTTACAAAACCACATTTTCTGCTGAACATAAAAAAAAATGTGTGTATATATATATATGGAGCAGGGAGCGCACAATAGTGCATTAAAAGACTTCGTTATTCTGAGTGTATCATACTTAATTGCATGTACCAAATATCAAATAAAAACAACCACATAAAACATACGCATCCACATAGCGCAATGTCACCTGCCCACCCCGTTCCCTATCTCCAGGTTTATAGTTGTGTCCATACAACAGTTCAGCATGGTGCATCCAGGTCCCCTACGCATTTCATTGTAGTAACTTCATCAGGGAGTTAACCTATAATAGATACAATGGATCGTCAAATAGTACTGAGATCTCTTTCCTCCAACCATCCTGAGAAACGAATTCGGACACCTGAGGTCAACAGCACTACCTCCTTACTTTACACAACATTTAACTGGGCTGGACTGATTTTGAAACAACTTGTACATATAATTAAAATTTTTTTTATGCATTTTCAATAAAACATATGTCATTAATTTACCAAAATCGTTAAAACATTTGACATTTTTAATACATATTTATTAAAGTACAATGCAAAATATATTTGGGTTGGAAAGGTTGCTAAATTAGCCCTGCCCCAAACCACACCCCCAAAGCTACACCTCCTCTACCCCTTTCTATGTTTTGGTGGGGNAGGTGGCAACCAGGAGAATACCACACATGTTCCTGACTGGAGTTGATCGATCCACAGGTTGAATTCTGCTGTATAAGGTGACAGAGGCATTGCTGCAAGCCCTGTACAATCGATTCATCTGTTTGCTTCAAGGACAGTGGCTTGATGACACCATTACTGGCATTCTGCGCCGTGGATATCCGCAGGGTTCTGGTACAATTGACAGGACACATATCCCCATTATTCCACCCTGACAACCATGTGGACTACTTCAACAGAAAAGGGTAGCATTCCATCATTCTACAGGCTTCAGTGGACCACAGCTTCTGGTAAATATGTGTTTTGGAAATGTATTTATGACTTTACATGCACACTCCTAGCTGTGTTCAAATGGTGGTGGAGAATTTTACATGAACATTTGCAGCAATACACCCCAAAAAAATAGTTTAGAATTGCTTGCTTTTTTTTACAATGTAGCGTTCAGATTACCAACACAAAGCTGTGTATTTCTGGAAAGCCGGTTATTTCATGAAATCCGCTGCTTTTTTGTGGTAATGTGATAATGATTTTACTTTTTAAGGTATATCTATCTTCCTTAATGATTTCTACAGAAAACTGACCCCTTTGACATACCCTTGTCTGGATTTTACATCCCACCTCCTGAGATACTTCCTCCCTACATCTGTTAAGGCACCTAAACTAACGCACACTTTGCTGCTCCAAACAGGCCCCTTGTTTTAAAACTTCATTTCTCAGACAGTTTTAATTGATTTGTGTATGAACAGGATGCATATGAAGTAAATGCATAAAAGTACAGGACAGCTTGCTGCCTTCAGTATTCTGTAAGATGAGCACACATAAACAGGCTTGTTGTATTGATTTGTGGATTCTTATTATATACTGTCCATTATAAGTCATTAAGTACCCCCTAATAGGGCAGGTTGTAAGGGTTGTAAGGAAGTCCTGTCTAAATACAAATGTCTCTCTCAGAAATGTATGAGCAGCTGATTCATCTGCCAGATTTCACATATAATAAAAACCGATGACATAGAAGTAAAAACAGTACATGAGTCATTTGGTATAAATTTTTACAAATGTCAGAACATTTAAATATTATTTTACTTTATTAAGGCCTCTCAGTTATACTTACTTTTGTTTAATATGAACCTTTACAAAGCAAAAANAGAGCTTTCCCAAAGAATAATTATGTGTTCCTTATGCTAGGGTAGGGGCTCATAACCAGTGGTACAAGTACCACTGGTGTTAATCCCAACTCTCTCTTGTAGTATTTGGAAGACTTAACTCCACAACATCCCAATAGCATTTGGATACACATGTGAGTGTCATACGTCTTCAAAATACTGATAAAAGGTTAAGTTTTTGCTAAACTGCAGGATTGGAAAAGTGGGGATGTTGCCCCTAGCAACCACTCAGATTCACGCTCACATTCTTCATTATGTAAAATGAGAGCTTGAATCTGCATCTTAGTAAATTTAGGCCCTAGGGTGTATTTAGATTTCCTTTCTTATATTAGAGTAAAAAGTAAGTACATCCACACCCATTGTGTAATATAATATTTTACAACAATACAACAATAATTTTTTTTATGTGAAAAAACAGAGGTGATACCAAATAATAAACATGCATAATTCATGATATACTTTGGAGTCTGAATGCAATGTACAAAATGTACCTTACACAGTGCAAAAAAATAATAAACAGATATATGGGTGTGAAGATGTACATATGGATGTATAGTATGTATGTATGTATGTATGTTGTATGAGTAACTGGTACTCACCACAAAAAGTTGAGGACCTGTGCCATGACAGCACTACTGGGATTCAAGAATAATTGGAAAATATCTGAAAAGTATTTAGACTAAATAGAATATCTAGGAGGCTCAAAAAGTAGATACAGTATACCATACCTCCCAACTGTCCCGCTTTCAGCAATACAGTACCGCTTTTGGGGGACTGTTCCACTGTGCCTCCCGCCTCCCACTTTGTTTTTATATGATGCCTGATTTTAGCCCACTAAGGGTACAAACTTAGTTTTTTATATGATGCTGCAAGTCGCGGCATCATCTGTAAGCGGAGCTTTATTTGTAAGGGGCGGGGTCAGGGTGTGTCGGGGCGGAGTCTGGGTGTGCCAGGGGCGGAGTGCAGATATAATTGTCCTCAGCTCATCAAGTCCTTGATTCCATTCCATATCCCTGTAATAACTTGTATAAGGAAAATTATGTTTTTTTATGATTTCTTAAATATTTACTTTGTTCACATAAATTCCTTTGTTTAATATGTAAAACTAAGGGCAGATAAAAGTGGCAAAAAATTTTTATTGGTATTTAACAAACTATTAAATCAACTCCTGTATGTTTAATAATACACAGTATTGACACTATTGAACCGGATCGTGGTGGGGCACGATTGTGTAAACAGAATCATGTGTACAGCATACAGTATAAATTGTACAGTAAGGACTTGGCTATGTCCTTACATATGATCCTCAGTTATTCACTGGCCCCATTTTGCTTGAGGCCAATGCCTTAATATTAATGTAGTGTAATACATTCATAAATCCCTTCCATGTGAAGGGAGGCATCTCACCTTGCAAACACAAGAATTGGGATTGCAAGGGTCCCTCCCCTGCTCTAAACCTAGGTCTGGTCCATTCATATGAAGTGTATGGCGTCTGATTAAGTGCAGAAGTATTGGCTAGAGAAAAAAGGAATAAAGTAATATACATTTCACTGAGAATCCCAAATTATGCATCAACTAGAACAGCAAATCATTTCAGACAGTGATAAGTCTTTAGAACTATTATCACTTCATAACTGCCAATTATTCAGACAAACTATAATCTTAATCATAATCCTAATACTACAGTAATCCTAACACATTTGTACACAATCTGTGCCTTAGAATGCCCAGGAAACAGGGATTTTGCTATGTGCAACTAAAATAAAAAAAGTGACATTAATAGTTAACGACTTGTCTCAAAATGCTGGGAAAATGGATTCATTGGCAAACTACTTTTGTTTTTCCATAAATCCCTTTAAATGAATTGTTTATGTATTTAATTTTCACAATGTTGGATTAAAATATGAATAAGCTATACTTAGCAACAGGGAATCATTCTGTTTTAAAAAAAAACCTTTAATTTGTTTATTTAAGATTGTTCAGAAGAAATCAGTAGGACATAAAGCCTGATCTTGATTTGCGCCTTAAACTTATGACCCATGCACAAGTATGGACATTTATAAACATTCAAGCAATGCAACATATAGGTAATGGTTTATAGATAAAGCAAATGCAGGTTTATTTGAAAGTTAAGAAGAGTATGATTTAGAAAAAGGTTATGCTTTGTACAAGGATTCACAGTTTATTGTTATACAAAGTAAATGTATATAATATTCAGTGATATATGTTGTTTTTGGGGGAGTTAACAATACCCTTAAAAAAACACACATTTTTTAATGAATGAAAATGTATTCCAATAACTAATATATTAATAATTTCTGGGACGTGCATCTATCTATTTTATTTTTNAAAAAATTTATTTATTTAGACTATCCTAACAGCCTGATAATGATAATGACCTACAATCAGACACAAACTGACTTTATCACCTGGAATCAAAGTTTTTTGGCCTTTTGTAAATAGATTTCGTACTGAAGTTCAGACTGCAACTGTTGGCTGCGTGTGATTCTAAGGTACATACAATGCTTCCTCAGGACACCTGTGCAAAATGTCACTCCCATAGATTTAGACATTACCTAGAGATGGTTGCATCTCTTGTGTGAGCATGTCTTTCCACCCCTGTCAGAACGCAAGACCATGATTTATGCTGGGTACACATCAGAAAGATCATCTTTCCAATCAACAGATAAATGACCCTCACTGCAGAAATGAGTTCAGTGTGTATTCACAAACCATGCATTCTGTTGAGTTCACATGTAACAGATTTCTGCTGTGAGGGTCATTTATCTGTTGATTGGAAAGATGATCTTTCTGATGTGTACCCAGCTTAACACTCAGATCTGAATCGCCCATGAAAGAGCATGGTCTTCATTTCTGAGCATGCTCAGTAGTAAATAGCCCGATACCTATGGATCGGACCCATAGTATGTATATATCCACATATCAATCTCTTTGTCTATATTGATTTACACTTTGTAAGTGTCCAGAATCCTACCGTAACTTTTACGCACTGATCTGCTTCAGTATGAACAGCATCAGTGCAGAATGTGTTGTTCACTTCTTCCCACCTCCCTGGCTTATTTAGCTTACCTATGCTTGCCTATGGTGCAGGGGTTAGGCATGCTAGTTACAAAACCCGACACCTTGTTCGTTGTTTTAATGTACCAAACAGAAGTTTTTGTAAACAGAGTAGGAACTGCGCTAGTTTGTAAAACACTTCTAGGGGGATCTGTACTGCCTAATGAGGAAAAGGAAGGGAGGCTATCCTATATTCTTACACAAATGAATACAAATCAAATGATATTCTCAGCGCAAATATGTAACCACCCTAATGTAAATCAGAAACAGAAGTTTTGTACATTTGAACATCATAATAGTAACATCTGCCGTGTACATGTGCAGATGTTACTAGCAACGTAATTTACGCAGGGAACCATGGTGGCCAGTGCAGAAGTCTGGATCCGGTCCTCTGTGTCTGTTCTCAGGGCCATATGGAGGGCAGTGTGCTTCCATTTGTTTGGGCCCCTATGTGTGTGTGAGACCTTGGAGTGCTGCCTCATGGTGGCTCTGGCACTGTGGGACTGTTTTTTAGTTCTGTACAATAATATAACAAAACAAACAGAATATATTTGGGAGTATATGTAACCTTGAATCAGGCCTTTTATCTGTATCCTTTATTATTTCTTTAACATTTTATACTAAATACACTTTTGTTTTTATACTTATTCTGTCTGCCTTTTTTTCAACCGATATATATCCCTCCGTCCATATCCATCTCATTACAAATTTAAAAGATCTGATGTGAATTAGGCTGTGGAATTTGGATGGCGCCTCTTCTCTGTTAGTAATTAAGCCCGGGATGTTTTGAACTCCTCAGCATCAATATTAGGCAAACAAATGTTCCAACTTGTCATTTCTACATAGGAACAGCCACATGTAAAATCACCCTAATATCACACTTATGACCTGTAACCTTAAG
>JABWIB010000870.1:40216-67535 GCA_016617825.1 Platyplectrum ornatum
TTTGCTCTCTAAGCCATCACCAAGGTCATTTATAAATATATTAAAAAGGAGTGGCCCCAGCATGGAGCCCTGCGGTACACCACTTAAAACTTTTGACCAATCAGAAAACGTTTCATTTATCACAACTCGCTGTTCCCTATTCTCAAACCAATTCTCGACCCAAGTACAAATGTTATTTGCTAGACCCAGTCTCCTTAATTTGTGAACCAACCTCTTTTGTAGTACTGTATCAAAGGCTTTTGCAATGTTCCCACATTAAAGTAATCATTTTTATTTAAGATAGAAAACCCTTAAGGGTTGAGAATAAATAGGAAGGGCTTTATTATGGGGCTTATAAAATGTATAATTTCTTTGAGCCTGATTTAAAAAGCAAATTTTTTCCTGTCTACTGCAGTAGCCAGAATTTGCTTGTTTTTACACGCACCATTATGAGGTGTGAAAACATGCAAATAAATATTTGTGCGATGTGCGTCCCAGAATGCGTAAATGAATGGAACCTATTATTGCTATTTAACGTTGTCCAAATGATGTCATTAATAGGCCTCTACATTCCCCTACATTATAGATGTGTATTTTCCCCCAATAATGAAGTCCTATATAACAAGAGAGCACTAGTATGTGGAGTATTTAAGCATTATTAAGATAAAATACCGAGCTATATTTTTGGGGCTATAGAACCATATTATGCAGTAAAAGCACAATAAAGTAGGAAAAAGAGCTTATTGGACAAATGCAAACCTCTATTAAAGAACATATAGAGCAGTATAGTGGGAGAAATATAGAGCTCTAATATGGACATGGAACAGGTTAATGGGGTTCAAGTTTAGCTGTGTGGATGTGTGCATGTAGCAGAGACCTGATAGTGAAAACATGCAAATGCTGTGGAATTCTAAAAGCAGCAAAACAGGACTTTTGTATTCAATCCAATAGTCTTTAATAACTCTTCTTCGCTGTGTTTTCTATTAGGTAGGTTAAAGTGTGTTTATGTGACTGGCAAGATAATATTCGCAACTTTCGTTTCTGATGATAGTTTTCAGGACATTGGTAGATTCCCAAACATTTTTGTAGTTTGTATGGTACTTTTATTATTACACCAAAATCTACCATGTTTCTAGAAAGTTCCCATGCTGTGTCATCTGGCTTCATTTTATTGCGTGCATGAGCCATTAAGTCAAGATCCCTTTTATCAGCAAAGTTTGATCAGAATGGTTCACATTATGACAGTCCAAAATCTAAACAAATCATCGCTGGCTGATTTTGGCAACACAAATTGGTAATATCATCCAGTCGTGTTTGTGTACTTGTATCTGTTTGTGTTTCATGTGTTTTGTGTAATTATCTCTTTGCAAGTATAATTATGTGAGTTTTCAGAATAATTGTATGGGTTTAACCATTCAGTGTGTATGTATTAAGCAGTAGATTGAAAAGATTTATTAAGGTAATATCCTTGCATATGGGCAGATACGGTGCTAGATCTCTGGGCACCCTAGTCATAGTCCCCCCTCAGGTAATGGTAGCACCGACCCTGCATGAATATAATATTGCAGAGATTGTATATGTTTACCAGTGTCTCTGATATGGTTAGTGCATGCTGAATTCCTCGTATCAGCATTTGTTACTGGTTCCTCATACCTTTGCTACTGGTGTAATGAACCCTTTCAAATTTCGGAGATTTATTGTCATAATGGATGGAAATCCTTTGTTCTGATTGTTGGCATTGTGTGTACACAGGTGCAGAAGGTGAAAGAGAAAACAAAGTTTGCTGCTGCATACATTTCTACAGTAATCATAAGTTAAAGTTATGTCAAACTCTAAAACACATTCTTATTTAATGATACCTTTCTTCCTCATGTCTCCGCTTAACTCCAGAAATGCCTCTCCGCTTCAGCTTCCCCCTTTACCTTCTCTTTTACATGCCTCTAAAAAGGCCTCTCACCTTCACATGCGTCTCTCACCTTCAACACCCATACTTTTTCTCTAACCTCCACTGCAATTCATGTATTTCCTGCGTCTCTTCAAACATCACACTCTCTCACTATATCTTAGGCCCCCACTCTCTTTCAATAGCTAATACCCATATACTAAGCAGGTTTTGCAGGGCTTTGATGAAAAAATAGAAAGCAATGTCTCCCCAATGCTGACAGTGTATTCATACAGTCAGTCATACGCAACATTTAGCTGAAATGTCTTAAAAAGATTTATAAACTTTGATTTTAGTTATTTCATTAAAAACTGTCACTATCACAGAAAAATTCTAAAAAGTATATTTATAAAGAATGCATCGCCAGTGGAAACTATAGTTTTAAAGGTGATGCATATGTCTTCGCTGGCCCATTCTTCTGTATGCTTCACTATATTTAAGTACGCTGGTAGTGGAGGTTTTGTCTCCGCTCCCACCCTGAAATGGCGGCATCAGTTGCTATGTCTCACTGTGATAGCAACATGAAAACTTCCCTCTTCTTATTGGCCTATAGTCATCTCTCCTCCTTCCGTCTCCCCTTATTCACTCACTCCATTTCCCCTCACTACCTCCCTCCATCTCCCTCCACTCATTCCCTCTATCCATCTCTCCTCACTTCCTCCCCTCACCAAAAATAATAAAACAAAAAAATATCAAAATGATAAAATACATAATTAAATAAATAAATATATAATTAGATAGATCCAATGTTGAGAGAGAGAAAGAAGGCACTCCTTAACGTATATTGCACATTGGTAGTTCAGGGAGAGACCTGAAACACAAGTCTTCTTCAGCTTCATTTGACAATGTGAGGAGGACATTGGCATCAAATGTCATTGCAGGAAGGAGGTAGCAGCAGCATTGTGCACATGTGGTGCTCTATATAAATTTAGATGGATATTTAGATGTCATTGGTGGTTGATGGACAGCTAACAGCACATATCCTGGAGGCTGTAGTAATGCAATGGAACTTCACATTTGTGTCACAAACAACATTTTCTTCCCCATTTCTCCTTCACTTACCTTCTCTGTTTTCTCTGTCTTCTACTTTGCGGCTCCACAGTACTGGCTCTAAAATACCCTCTGACAGCAACACAATACTAATGCATAGTCTGACTAGTACCACTAGTAACACCACTGAAGAATGCATGCAGCAGATGCAGAGACGTATTGCACATTGCACTCACTGTCTTTTGACTAGATAGCCGAACTCCTTGTGACTTCTCAAAGAACACTAGGGTTGCCCCAGTTGAGAAAGGTTGCTCTAGCATAAACATAGGGCCCTGTGTCATTACAGGTGCTGTGAAATTCCTACTATTCTCTCTTGGTTATCATATATACAGTTGCAGTAGCATTTTGTGATCCAGAACACCTGGAACTTTCATATANATTTTAATAGAAATAAAAACTAGGTATGTGTAACTTATACAAGGGGTTCAGAAAGTCACTGAGCACTTTTCATAAAGTAGTGTACATATTGACTTATCACAAAAATTTTAAATATGTGAACCAACATAAAACATGAAAATTAATTTTTATGAGAAACCATATTACTACCATATAGTAGTGAATTAAATATATATATATATATATATATATATATATATATATAGTGTTCATATCTCATTAATAAAATGGTTGTCAGTGTTGGAATGAAGAAGAAGGCACTGTATTTCACACTTCTGCCCTGAGGGGCATTTCAGCACTATGGACAGCAGCCAGATCTGGTCTCACTGTGGTTGTCAAAGGTCACATGATACATTGTGGATCAATGGGTTTGTTGTCAAATCTCGTGTGACACATGCCCCATCTCTGTTTAAGTCAGTTTTGTCACTTTACACACACTGCTGAAGGCGTGCTGTTATGGAATTCCTGGTATGAGAATAGGATTTACTGGAGCGAGTTGCTACCTGACATAACTGCTTTGTAACTAAGGTATTTTTTTAATACGTTTTATTTGATGATCCCATATGCCCTTTTATGTGGTTCCTTGCAACCATTCTCTTTCTGCCATCAACAATGAATCTTATTTCACCTCACTTCAGTCTTTCTCAGAAACCAGTTACTTATACATGAAAAAAGAAGTTCGTCTTTTATAGAGCCCAATTCTATGAGTTATCTGACTCAATCAATATTGGCTATTCAACACCATAAGAGCCCTAGCAGGTGTACTGCACACATCTTTTTTTTAGGAATTACTAGGTTGGGTTTTATAAAACATTAAATAATTTAGTAAATTCTGTTAAAAATTATCCATAATCAGGCTGTAGTCATAATATATTTACTGATAGCTACACTCTTTTCACTGATGCCCTCCCCTCAGTATATGAAAGCACTGCATAGTCCACATTTATCTATTTGCCACCCAGAAGAGATGAAAGTTGATCTCAAGTCTCCTTGTGGGACTCTCAAATGTTCTTTATAGTTATGTAAGGCTGGAAATAAGTGAGTGTAGATAAGGAATAATTATGAGTACATCTGCCAGGCTCTGTTCTAAAAATTTCAGTTTACACAAGGAAGATTGATGCACTTAAGGTCTGACACTCAGTAGTAGCCGGATTTGGCAGGGAATATTTCAATGTTGATCTAATGCCAATGTCTATATTGTGGGATGCTGTTGCCCAGGAACAAAAAGCCACATAGTTGTGAAATATTTCTGGAAGTGAAAAGTTAGAAGACTACATGCAGCACACATTACCAGCTGCATAGCCTCTTACTTACACCAATGTGCATTTTACAAAATTATATCAATTAAATATGTGTTGACAGTTGTTTTCCAAATTATCATTGATAATCTTACTAAATACTAGGAACACTATACAATTTAGTGGTTTGAATTTTATATTTCAATCTGACTTGGTAATAAGGTATTAATCAACCACATTGTAATGCAAGTGCATGTTTTCTGTATGAATGGAAAACTGCTCACTTTAGTATTAATTGCTTCCTCTGCACTTTGTGTTCTTGCATGACATGAGCATCCATGGGACCCAACAAGCACACGCCTTGTGATATCCCAGCAGTTTGGTTACGGTGTAGTGCACTCTTGCTTGGTAAATGTGGAGCTTATTCAATGATTTGCGTGAATCATTTAGTTACCACGATTTCAATGCTGAGGATGATCAGCCTGGAGCTAGCCAGATTTGTGTCTTTAACCTTCCTGGACTACCATCTCATAGTACTGACGTTAACAGTAGCCTTAAAGCAAACAGCTGTCATTTGGTGATAATTTTGGATAGGCGGCCAACACTCAGCTGTAAGGAATCTACGACAGCTCACTATTTCAACCTGATTTCCATGAAGGTCGCCATTTTCTTTCACTCATCAACACCACCTACAACAAAAAGTGCATTGCATAGAGGAATAACCATGACATTACTTTTCCATCCAGCCTCACAAGTGGACACTGTACTGAGTTCTGAAGCAGTTATAGAAAATGGGAGCCCAATAAGAGATCTCTAAAGTTCCACTGAATTGCGCACCCTTTTTTGGTTTGGTAACAACGGTTAGTTGCACATGTGCTGTCTCAAAAAATCTCTCAATCTCTGCAATCAGAAACAGATAAAATGTGTGCATATAATTATTTTGTCCACAATATTGTTGTTTGGATTAAACAAGATAAGCTGTCTCCCAAAACACTGTTATTCCTAACACTAACTATAGTTTTATTCTCAGAGGATCTTGTCACTTAAATTATAAGTTTCATCATTTCTGCTTAGGAGTGTTTGTCATTCTGACTTGTTTTAACATAATCTTTAATAATTCTCTCCGGTTTTCTTTTTTTCTTTCTTTTAGACTTTTCTTCATTAACTTACCATCCGCTCTGTAAGCCTGTCCCACAAAAGTCAATATATGTTCTAAACCTCTGTGCATTCTCCCGTAATCCTTAGGATGTATGCCAGCCACGAGGTACATATAACACATTCTCATGGCAGGGGGAGAGAGAAGGGATGGATGAAGTCCCAGAAACCTTTTAATGCTGTTGGAAAGGAATCTGTATGTTGTAAATAGACAGTGAGGGGGCTCTGAAGAATGGCAGTTATCATGAGTCAACATCCCACTTGGCTCTAGTATCAGAACAGGCTCTGTTTTGGTTTGAAAGTCCTTTAAGGGCAGAAAAAAATATTAAGTAAAGATAAGTGAGTAACTGCCACAAGATCTGCCTCACACGTTTGATCATTGTCATATTCCCTGTGTTTCTATATCTATGTAAAATCTTTAGTTATGACCTTTTCCTATGTTTCAGTTTCAGAGCCACCACTCCCTCCTCTAAAAATGCAATATAATTATACTGACAAGCAATTCTTAATTATTGCTGATTATGGCGGTATCAGCCTAGTAACATCAAAGTAATTGTCTAGGCTGCTGTCCCTCTGCCAACTTCTTTTAGTAAATGAGGGAGTGGAAAGACAGCGGGTAGTCTCAGTTCTCCTGGAACAAGTAGACAATTAACGTAAACTGCTCTAGTATGTTATTTTGTTTCCACCAGAAGGCAACAGGAAGACTAAGTTATAATGTGAGAGAATAACATTTAGTGGTTGTACGCTATGGCTTTTCGGGGATTTGTTTTGTGCTATAAACTGAGCTATTAAAGTTTATGTGACACGGAACCGTATTCAGACTGCTACAATGTTTGTGCTTGAAGCTTCAAACACAGTAGCTGTGACTATCCGGACTCATAGTAATGGCGGGGCAAGTATGAACACATGTGAGATACATTGTAATTGCACAGTATAGACATGACTGTTGCACGCTGGCCTATGGAGACTTCCCTCTCGTCCCCATTTAAAGTGAGGAAAATCATAAGGTTCTGCTATTGTTACTAGTTTGTATGTGAAGCGAGGGGATCAGGAGATCAGAGCACAGCAATAGCAGAGATCTAGATCCAGTCTATATTGGACCAGTTGCTCACTGATTAAATGGCTAATTTTATAATAGACACAAATAGACTTAAGACTATATAGGATCGTACTTACATTTACATTACAATCAAGTTAAAGGTGCAAATCTGCATCTGTAATGGTGAGCCAGTTTGTGTGCAGTAAGACACAGCTGTCTTTACCACATCAACTGTATATTGTGTGGGGCAGAAGACATAATGGATACATCAAAAAGAGAGCTGTTATTATGGAGAATATTCATCAATGGAAGTTATGCAAAGTGGAGCAGCTGCATTCTAGCTCACACAAAAATATAGCAAGGCTAAAAAATATCATACACTCACCTGGTCCCAAGGAAATTAAAATCCCTCCATTTTAAATATAGTAGATACCACAATGTACTTTTTATTTATACTCCACTATACATGGAATGTTATGATTGTACCCCCTAGTTTGATATTGTGGATGAAAATGAGCTATTAATTGGGTTTACATTGTGAACTTGGGCCAGATTCTGTATGTGGGATGCAGAAATCACCCAAGTGCCTCTACTGAGTGTATACAGATTTAGTCCTGATGGCCCGGGGGAAGCAGATTGTGAAGTAGGGGCAGAAATCTACTTTCACACAGCAATGTGAGCGTAAAACTTAGGGCAGAGTTCAGAAAGTGGTTAATGTCCCATCCCTGTATAGGTAGTGGAAGGGAGAATGCAATGAGAAGACTTGGGTACAGAGAAATGACATGCCTGTGGAAAAATCTTACTACATCGGGATCAGGCCCTTTATCATCTAGTGTGGGATCTTTTTACTTTTATGTGTGGAAACAATTGCAAAAACTGTTATAGGACATCTGCTGATTCTGTTTAACCAGTTTTTATAGTGACAAATGGATTTGGAAAATACACTCTTTAAGAATAAGTGCATGTATCTAGTCTATCAATTACCCTTCTGGCACATATGATAGAACAACAAGCAAAATATCGTTTTTTGTACCTATAAATAAAGAGCATATTAAAAAACTGTTGAGTGTTTACATAATTTATAGAAGTCAAGGGGATAGGCAGTACTCTAAAGAATAGCCGCAGTAGAGGTTTATGCCAAGATGTGATAACTGATTTATACACCTTGGATATACAGATCATTTCCAGTAACTAAATATAAAAAACAGTAGATTCTGCACTTTTAATAATCCTTAAATATGGAAAGCACAGTAGACGGTAGTATACACGGTATGGGTTCTTATTTAATCATATGAAATGTTTTGAATAATCTACAAATCCTTCCTTACAGCTACATGTGTTCTGCAAGACATATGCATAAGAACATACACTTACCTGTAAGTTCATTTCTATGGAATCGAATTTCATGTGTGCAGTCCTAAAGTGTGTGCGTAAGAAGATAGTACCCTCTCGTTTTAAGACCCCAGAACTCTACCTTAAGGTTTCTGCAGGAGACCCAACTCTTACAGAAGGAATATATATATAGCACACACCAAACCTATAAAGCCAAATTGAAATGCCTCCTGTCCATCTACAGTGAGTGCTCACTCCATTCAAGGGGACTCCTTGTGCTCCTGCCCATAAATTGATCCAAATGACAGGTTGTTTGATGAAACAGTTATCTGGGTTGGTAATAAGCATATCAGCTCTGTCATGTAACAATCAACAATACTGAAATAAAAGAAGGAAAGTAAGCAAGTAAAAATTAAAGTTGAACAAAAGCAGAAGAGGGGTGATATGAGGGGTTTAAGATTTTTATTATGGGGCACTATTATAGTGGATAATCACAACTAAGGAAGCATTAGAGATTTATTATGCTTAAGATATAGTTTATGCTCCTACTTATCCCCCATAATAGTACTCTATAGAAATAGCAGAAGTAGTATGAGGGACTATAAAACATTGAAGATTGTATTATTTCAGCTGGCAGCAATATATGAGGTGTCATTGTACAACATGACCCCTAAATTTGGCCCTGATTAAGCCTTTCACACTGGCTGCTGTTCTCTGTGTTGTGACTCTAAGAGGGTTTCTGTGCTTTGACATCTGTAAAAGTGAATTGAATATATGCTGAATGGGGTCGAGAAGATTGTGCAAAAGCACAAAACACCCTCTACACACAACAAAGCGTTTAAAGCATATATCCTTACAATAGATATGAATGAAACAGCTGAAACCCATTTAGCTTATGGTTTTACAAAATTGTCCATAATATTTACATTTTCCAAAAAAACATAATAAAGAAGAGAAATCTTTTTTATTATACAACATGCGTCTTACAGCATAATACAAACATCATGCTAACATTATTTGCTGTTTTACATACTACAAAGGGATGTGCACAATGGATTACTTACATTACAAACACAGGAGTCCCATTGTATGTTTTGCAGAATGTAGTGTTTATCTTACTATCATTATGTAGCACCCCTTTACCCTGGCTCTATGAAAGGCTGGTGAAAGGTTGTCTCTCTTAGGTTCAGTGTCTTCTGCACAATGCAGGTGGATGCAGGCTGGAATTGAATCCGAGGCTTGACTCAGGAAGCTACCTGACTCAACAATACAGACCCTTACAAGAACAGTTCACACACATAGGACCCGATCCAGACTTGCAAGATGTACGTAGGTTTCCTGCGTAGATTACCTAAACTTTAACATCTGCGCATGCATGCGGCTGATGTTACTAGTACGTTTACAGAGCGTACAAAACTTGAACAACATACAAGGGTCCAGGTTACCTGATAAGTATGCCTAATCCCCCCAATGTAGGTGGGGAGAGGAATGCTAAAGAATCCGACAGGGTGGGTGTAAACAGTTACATGCTGGTCTGCAAAGTTCATAAGCAGAACAGCGCATATAATGAAAGGTAGGTTACTGGGCACTTAAATTAGTTAGTGGAGGGAGAGGAGAATGAATATACAGACAGGTGGTAGGTTGCATTTCCTCTTCCAAGCAGAATATCTCAGCAGCTATCACATGAATGAGCACCTTGTACATCTGATCTTACTAGCAGTTCTTTCCTACTCCCACGCAATTCACTAATAGCCGTAAGATCTTCACAATGTTGTGTCCTCAGGCTCTATTATGACACCCTTATACAACATGATTAGTAGTATTACCTCGGCACTCACTTTCCAGATACTCCCTTACGGGTCCACTGTACCACAACTGCCTCTGCAAAACCCCATTCCTGCACTTTTCATTGTGCAAGGGCATGGGCAGTTTGACCGCTCATTTCCATGACAACATGCTTACCCATAGTTCCACAATTACGAGTTATATTATTAATGGTTGTGGTTCTGACCCAATGCTACCATAATAACAGACTCATGTATTCTGATAATAAGCAGTGGAAGTAGATTTCAATCTTAGATGTACTTGACTTGACATAAACATCACCCCATTCCAGTTGTGCTCCCTGCAGGACTGTGTGACATGGCTGTACCTGTGCTGCTCTGTACCGTCATGTGCAGTCACTGAACAGTTGCAAAGTTTACATAGGCCCAGTATGGAGGTTGTGTGTGGATTAAGCAGTGGTACTGTACAGTAGTCAATAGACAGAGCAACTCAAAATGTGTCTGTGTACATTCTACACTGGAACAGCATTGGAGGTCCACACAAATCCTTAACAGTCCATTGTCTGCAATGTTGTGGAATCTAATTGGGCCAGTTCAGATCTTTAGGCACTCATGACATAGTCAAAAGTGGGTTAAACCATGTTGAATTGCAGGGGAGGTAAAATGAATGTTAGTGTTTGCATGCAGGGAGAATGCTGACCAGTGTTACTGTTACACTGTTATTAGACTTGGGCTAGGAAACATCATCTCTCAACTCTAATAGTCATGAGTGCCTAAAGATCTGAATCTGGCCCTTTTGTGCCAGTGTGTTTTTGGTGCCCTACTTTGGAGTAACAATTGTTTGGCAAATTCTGCTCCAATTCTTCTTCAGTGTCTAAATAATTTACAGGATAATGTTTGATATAACCTAATCACAAACCATGACCTATAGGTATGTATGGAATGCAATCTGGCACCCAGTCCTGTGATGACTTCAGTAAATATAGCAGCCGTTAGATTTAGCTGCCGTTAGTAAATCTATGAACACAGTGTATTTGTATTTTTTGTTAAAAATCAAAATGAATAATATAGACAGAATTATGAAGCATAGCATAAAGAGCTGGATCCTGACTTATGTCCGACCCCACCATCATTGCACGCAGCAGATATGCTTGTGCGGATTAACAAGTGATGTTCCGTGCACTTGTTTTTCTGCCCACTGGGCCAGACCTGTCCCGCCTGACCACCTACATTACGGTAGGTGGGGGAGCATTTAAGTGAAAGTATTTGGGAGGGGAGAGGGTAAAATCGACCAGACATCAGTCGCAAGTAGGGGTCTAGCTTTTACAATTGCAAGAGAGGGGAGTGACAGGTGCTTTTACACCCCTCTCCCGTACTCTCATGCTGTCCGTACAGATGTACAGGAGTTTGAATCCAACCCTATATTTCGTCTATATTTTGTAAATTTACTGCACTTTTATTTTCTGCATTTTCTAGAAATGTTTTTTTTTTACATGTATAAAACAGCAGTTAAACATAGATTGCTTGTGGGGAGTAAAAAACAGATCAATGTAAACACTTGGGCCTAAAGTTACTAAACTGTGGCACTGGAAAAGTGGGGATGTTGTCCATAGCATAATCATATTCGAGCTCACATTCTTGAGTATGTAAAATGGAACTGAAAACTTGAATCTGATTGTTCCCTACTTTTCCACTTCTGCTTCTTAGTAAATATAAGCCCTAGGCAGCAAGTTTTTAAAGTAGTAGGGATTAGGGATTATTTCAGTCTTTTCAATAGAAATGGAGAGGCCAGGTGGACAGCTTTTATTGGCAGATGGGAAGCTCTAGTTCTGTTTTTGAAAGATTTAGTTTGAGATGGCGGGAGCCTCGTGGCATACCAACAGATAGGGGAACAGGAAGGGAGGTTGATGCGGAGAAGTAAACACTGAATGAGCGATTAAATAAGTAGAATGTGAACCAGGAATGAGCTGTAATCCCTATCACTTGTATCAGTAGAGAGTTGTCAACAGTATGAAACGCAGCAGAAAGATCCAGGAGAGTTAAAAGAGAGTAGTGACCTTTACATTTAGAAATGATTCAATTATTGACTCCCCTGGTGAGTGCAGTTTCAGTTGAAGCAAAGAATAAATATTTCCTTGTCAATTGTGTCTTTGGGTTGAAATCACCTAAATTTAAATATGTATATAATAAGCACAATTTTTAATCTGTATATAATGAACTGCTTTTTTTCATGAATTGCACAACAGCATTTATTATTAACATACTGGAATTGCCTTGTTTCTGTATTCACAGAGTCTCAATGCCTTGATTGTTCTTAAGATGAAGGTATGGAAGAGGACAGCTCCTGCCTTGATGCTCCTCTGCATTGTTTTGTCCCTGCTGGTTTGCACAGAAGTCTTCTCTCGAAACTGGAAACTCAGTTCGACATCCTCTCGTTCAGTCATGGGCTCATCACCAAAGAGACAACGAAGGTTCCCACGAGCCACAGAACGCAAGCCACCCATGATTTCCCAATGTAAGAGGGGCCTTATTCTCTCTTCTCTTCCAGTCTGATAGTTTTGCACAAAACTAAATGCAAAAAAAACATTTACATTTTTATGTAGGAATAATGTGCATTCAGAGCAATGTACTTTTTGAATTAGTACAACACATGCAGCCCATTCCATTTTTCCTATGTACGTGAGTCGTATGTAATATATGTACATCATATAGAGCTGTGTCTTTGTTTGGAAAGCATTCTTGATTAACACAGCAACAAATTAGTTTAACAAACTTGACAATCATTTTATGAACGGGGTACTTACGAATTAGAAGTGGAATGTGGGTTACCTCACTTTCACCTGGCAATGAATGTAAAAGCAATTAACATAGGATTTGGCAGTAAGTCGGAGTATGACAGCAAATTTATTGTTGTATTAACATTCAAATTTGGTGGTTTACATTCATATAAACAAAGCAGATTGTAATTTGTGACAGCCCCCACGTGACCATTCCATTGTAGTTTTCAGATGAAAGACTATATTATAAGCTATAACAGTCTAGAGATGGGGCATAATTGATGATTGCTTTGTTGCTGTTATCTGTGTTCTGTATAACCAGTAGAATATCTTAGAGAATGATTCTCAGCTGTAAGAATGCTTACTATGATAATGATGTGAATTATGTATGCCTTTAAAAGGTTGTGATCCTTATGAACATAAGAACTTTAGTTAACCCAAGGCTTAGTTAACACAGACTTCCATTCAGTATTAAACATGTAACTAAGCATCAAATGCTTTCATTTCCAAAGTGAAACAAAACAAAAACATCTTTTTATATATATAAATGCTTTAGATTTTTAGTAACGTGGGTATTATAATTTAGCCACAATGCATTATGAAGCCCAGGAGTGGGTGGATAACCTATTCTTCAAGGAGTCTGGGAGAACTACCCTATCATTAAATTCACCTGGTTAATAGGCAAATAACATATTAAAAGGGTGGCAAGGGTGGTTTAATTAACACACATTGAAATATAACATTTGTTTAGGTTTTTTAAATTATAATATTGTATTATTAGTAAAGCTGGCAGTCTTTAATGGGGGTGTTACACAAGCATGTTTATAGTGCAGGAACTAGTTACATTGTGATTAAGTGTTTGATTAAGTTAGCTAGTAAAGAGCCCCATCAAATTACAATGAGTTTCCCTCCTACAGTCAGACTATTGATCTACGTGTATGTGCTCCCCATGCCCTACCTCGTGGTTTTAATTTAAAGTACTTGGGAATGTTCTCCTGCATTGCAGGAAACAGTATTCCTTTGATCAAGATTTCATACCATTTTCATTGATATTCAGACCCTTAACCTCTTCTTAGTCATTATTTTCCACAAAGGGTTGCTTTTCAAATGTTCCATCTTCAATTTATAAACTCAATCATGTACCATGAAAAGGCAAAAAATGGGTTAAAGACTTCACACAACTGTTGCAAAGGTTTTACTCCCAGATGTCATTTTACAATCCGACTTCATCTTACATGAGGGAATAGTAAATGAAAGCTAATAATTTTAATGCAGTTTAACATTTTATGACAGTGGCATGAAATATTTGTAGGATCTGCACATTGAGGTGCTAAGCTGACACTGAGAGAGGAAGAGGAAATACTAAATCGATCACTAACAAGAGTTTGGGGATATGTTACATTGAGCAAAAGCTACAACAAGCTGTTATTTAGGGATAAAAAGTTTTTAGTGGAATTACATGTATCAGAAGATGTGTTAGGCAGCAGAAAGAAACTTTTAGGAGCTGATCCAGAGTTTTGGGAGTAAGAGTAAAACAGGTTCAAGTGTAGACCTGGACAAAACCAAACAATGAACTGCAGGGAGAAGCAAATAAACTACGAAAACAGATTAAAGGTAAAAGGTGAAATTTCCTTGCTCAACTCTAATACCCTGTTCACATTACCAGCCTTGAAAAAGCTGGCTTAAAAGCCAGGGTGTAGAGCTGGGGAAATTGGAGGAGCTGTGAAGAGGGACCATTCAGATTAGCTGAAAAAGCCAGCTTTTTTTTTTAAAAAAAAAAGCAGTGTCTGCACTGTTCACATTGAACCCTGCTTTTTGCTACCAGTACACATCATTACTCATTATTTGTAGTGTTCACATAGAGTGAAAAAACCGTATAGGAGGCAAAACCACTTCTAAAAAGCAGGCTCTGAACACCATCTTTCAGTAGCCGGCTTTTTGTAAATGGAGAATTCACACTGAGTTTAGGAGCCGGCTTTTTCATCAAAAAGAGACAGTTAATTTTAGGTAATGTGAACAGGGTATAATTTAAATAAACATAAAGCTGTATAGTTTGTACAATGTTTGTGAAAAAGCAAAGTGGTTTTCCTGCATGCAATTAATCATTAATAAATTAATTTCCATCCATCACATTGAAATATGGATTTGCTCAGCTCTGGATCAGCTCTTGCTCAGCCCTGGATCAGTCTTTTATCAATTAAAAGATTACCAATATAATGAAGCTGTACCTTCACGCTAAATTGAATTCAATGTTCACAAATTAAACCTGATTAGAGTGGCTTGCTATCATTTTGACCAATATATTTAACAAATGAACGACTGAATGTATGTACTGATTTATTCATAAATTCACTCTGTCATGGATACAGTCTTTTTAATTTGTCTACTAATGTACAACATTGATCAGCTATCATTTATCATAACAGCATTTATACATCGTAAAGAAGGTATACATTTTACTGAACAGCATGTTTTTAGTGCATTTCTGTACCACTTAATCCTATCTTTGTATACTTTATACTTTAGCTTACTAACCATTTATTGCCATGCAAATGCATCAGTAAATCCAGTTTTTGCAGATCTTTCAGAAGGAAATCCAATGCAGAATTTATAGTAATCTTCAAGCAGATCGACCAAAAAGGCCAACACTTCAGCAATTCAGCACTTGTACTATGCTTACTCTCACAAATCCCTTTCTTTGTAGTATGCAGAATCTGATGAGGAAAGCGAATAGCTGCTGAAAATGTAATATTGGTCTAGCTTGAACAACTTGTCAGTAACATACCTCTAATTCAGGGGTAGGCAATCTGCGGCTCTCCAGATGTTGTCAAACTACACATCCAACAAGCAGTTAAAGCATGGATGTGTAGTTTGACAACATTTGGAGAGCTTCAGATTGCCTACCCCTGCTATATTTCTATAAATTTTTATTATTTAGAAAAACTGGCACATTTAATGTAATGATAATTATGACTGTCAGTGCATGGATGATATTTTTGGCTTTATAGTATTGCACTCATCATATTCTGCAACCCCACATACAAATTAAATACATTCAGCGTCTGACTGGCCCACCAGAGAAAAGGAGAATCCTCCGGGGGGCCCCAAGACCTAGTATTATTTCTTTATAACTGAGTTCCAGCGAGGGAACCCCAGTTCAAGGTACAGTCTGAATGGCAGTCGCTCAGAGCAGCACTGCTGGCAGGCACTGCCATAGTTAGCATGGCCATTTCTTTGGTGACAGGCAGGTTATAATATATTCAGTGTTTAGGAGTATCCTCTGTTTGATATGCTTCTTTGCAGAACAATAGTAGATAGCTTCTTTGAGAAGGGCATGGTTAGGAAGCAGCCTACACAGACTGATTAGTGATTGACTACAGCCCTTCACCAATGAAACATAGGAGCTATTATCACTTTAAGAGACTGCTGAATTCCTGGAGATGGATTTATAATTTCAGAGTTTCACAGAATCTGTCTATTTTTTAATTAAGTAACATCTGGTATCTTATGTTAAATGGGAGTGAGATATGAAAAATTACATTTAATGACGGTCAGATTTCGGGTCTAATGTTAATGGAAGTCAGATATGGATTCTGTTATTAAAAGCAGTCTTTAAACGGTTATATCTCTCAATATTTCTTTTTTATCTTTATGTTTTATCTTTCGAATTGCATATGCCCCTCAGACTCTCGCCATATTTTGTTAATGCAGTTTAATGCCAATGAACATCCTCCTTGGGGCATACATACAGGAGAAAATAAAAAGACAGGGGACATACGGAAGAACATAGGAGGATTTGGGACATACAGCTGTGGATGCAGAGATCACGAGCGAGAATCTTGCCTAGGGCACCAAATTGTTAAGGCCTGGCTTTGTCTATCACATTACGTGTTGTTCCTTATCTACCTCACAACTCTGACATCCTTTATTCATTGTAAATGATTTACCCTTACTTAAAGTTGCATTCAAAGAAAACCTTCATACATTTTAAATCTCCTACGCTTCCATATACTTGCTCCAAAACAAGTTACACAGGTATATTCTCAATGCTGATGCAGCCCTGATTTCTAAGAATTCAGACATAATGAAATTCAAACTAAAATGATACAAAAATGTTATAAGACATTATGTTTCTGTTCACAATGTTGATGGTGTGTCATCTTCCAAAGATTATCTATTGAAAAGGAAATTGTTGTTGACTCATAAACCTTTTAGAAAGAACAGTTAAGGAAAGAGTTGTCATGTATGGGGTTTCAACAATATAACATGCTCATACTGCTAATCAGCATTAGTCCTTTCAGTCTTTATACTACTGCTGGATAGGAAGGCCTAGAATGCATTTTACATTTTCTATAACACACATTTTTTTCATAAATATAAAAAAAGTTTTTTTTTCTTTCTAGACACTGCTCTTTTCGAAAGTTACACCCAAGGAGAGATACGACAACTTGTTTCAACCCTTGTAGAAAGGTACAGCCAGTCCTTACACTCTGGGGACGACCCAAAAAATGGAGCCCGAATGAAAAGAGCTCGTGTGCGCAAACAGCCATGTACCATAAAAGAGCTCGAAGTGAGAGTCAGCGAACTTGGTCTGGGATATATATCCGACGAAACTGTTTTGTTTCGCTATTGCAGTGGCACATGCGAAACTTCTTTACGGAACTACGACCTCTCTTTACAGAGCATTCGGGGCAAAAAGAAAATCAAAAAAGAGAAAGTAAGAGCCAAGCCGTGCTGCCGGCCTCTAGCGTACGATGATGATATCTCTTTCCTGGACTCGAAAAACCATTACCACACCATTAAAGAGGTCTCAGCTAAGGACTGTGGCTGTGTCTGACATAGATAAATAAGAAAATAAAAAAAAATTCCACCAGATGGAACATGTCCATTTCTACTGTTACTCTTCATCCTGTGGAAACAGGAGTTCATAAAGTTGTTTATTTCTACCTCACTTAATTGTTTAAATAGAGATGAAACTCTTTTGACCAAACAAAAAAAAAGTTTCAAGTGATTAAAGAAACTTTATGAGTTTTGGATGTTGTATACCACATATAAGTACCATGGGCACCTTGGCCTTCATAGAAGAATCCACACTTTGACATTACTGCCAAGGAAACATGACTGAGAAGATGCAAAGAAAGACAATTTACTCATAAACGTAATCGTATTGCATGTGGAATGTATACTTGCAGTTTAGTAAAATGGTTAACAACAATAAGCTTTTTTTTTTTTGGGGGGGGGGAGGATCCAAAGAGTTCAACACCACAACTAGCAGTCGATGATTGTCTGTGCCAAAAGCAAAGGATTTACTTGGGATGGTTAAGACTTGTTACATATGTGTATTTTCTTATACAATTGCAATTAGCCTAAAGAAATAAATATCACGGGTTATCAGCATTATTTAATTATATACATGTACATTTTGCCTATAACGATTGTCACTAAATGCCAATAACCTTAGGTAGATATTATAGGTAGACCTTTCACAACAGTTTGGAGTCTTGTTATGACCCCTATATTCCATGTAATAAGAAAATCATGAAAGAAAGAACATATGTTAGTGGCGTTTAACTCGTATCTATTAAGTACTAAGTACTAATGAACAGAATAGATTTTGTTGGTAAGCATGAAACAGCCACTGGTTTCAATATTACCATAATACCTGATGACTGGACTAAATGCATGAATGCAATAACTAAAAATTGATCATGTGACTGGACATATGTCATACAGCTAGCATTTATTTCTGTATATTTCTATGCTATTAAACAGTATTTCAACTCTACTTCCTGGAGGACGATTAAGCCCTATTAATGATGTTAGATGTTAGATCATTTGTTTGCAATGAATTCTGTAAAGCATGTGGAGCAAAATGCTGTTTATTTAGAATAGTAACTGGGTTGAAGAGATACAAATGTGTAAGTGTGACCTTATGAGGCTTAGTAATAGTTTTGTGTATGTTATATACATTTAAGCTGATACAGAAAAGAAGATTTCCATTTAATTGGTCTTGCATTGCATTGCATTCGTCATATATTTTAATTGCATTTATTAATAATGGCCGGGAGTCAACTTTTAACTATATAAAATTACTGAGACCAGATTACTGAACTACATATAGAAAGAGATCCACAATCAATGGACAACACTATTCAGATTCTCATGGAAAGTACTCCATCATGCCGGGGCTCAACAACTTTGGGAAAACACTATTGTGTCTTTTGTGAATATCACAAAAGACAGAAAAGAAAAAGACAGAAAATTTAGTTATGTGCATTAATACATCTGACAATAGAATACTGCCATGCCATTTAATAACATAAGCACTAATGTACACTTTTGTATATTTGTCCTTTCCCATCATACAAAATATGTCCGTTACAAAATATGATAACATCTAGTTCCAGTCCAGTGGGTTAGTGGGTACACTGTGGTTAGGTACTCTGCTATGTACAGCGGCACATTCATGTTATAACTCTGTGTAAAGTAAGAGAACTGCCGTTATTATTGGGAATAAGATCCTACTTTGGGAATATTTACTGTTATTATCCAAGACACAGAGGTGCGGGAACCCCCCCAAAAAAAATATGGACATTCTGTACTGTTTGTAACATTTGTACTTTTGGCATAAATATGTGAACTGTGGGGGCATTACTAATTACTGTAATCATGTAAAATGTGAGACGTATTTTATCATTAACAGCAGCAGATCTGCTCCAAAGTCTGTTAGAGCCGCACACACAAAACAAGAGCATAACATGGCTATATATATCTTTCTCTACTTGGAATTGGATTGTATGAGATAAACAAGAAACTTCTCTCTTTTTTTTAAGTTACTGATTGCAGCTAATTCAATATAAAAACTGTCTATTGTTTTACTTGGCTATGATTGTTCCCACTCATTTCACATTTCGTAAAGCAGAATTAAGTCAAGAACCTGCCCCAACTATAATCAGTAGCATTGTCGTCATAGCAGGTTTCCATGTACTGATCACCCTCTAGTGGATTTGCTAAAGAACTGTTCATGTAACTATGTACACTTTGCTTTAGCTTTATTTATATTGCACAATTCTAGAAATGTCACTCAAGATTTTTCTACCTATACAATTTCAGTGATTTTAATGTATAATTATGTATACATAATAAGTTGGATTTAGTAACTGGGAGCAACAATACCAGTCCGCACCTGGCTAACTTTGTTGGTATGCGTGGTTTTCTTATGTTTTTACTCCTTTTCATTTTCTTTCTTCTTTATTTTTTTTTAATGCATATTGCATGGATTTAGCTCATAGCACAGAAATTCTACGCAACTTCAACTTAAAACTGTAATCTTTAATTTAACAACTTACCTCTACTACAGTTCAATAAGGTTTTGTAGAGATGCAGGTACTCTTTTTTGGGCTCTATTTACTAGCTTAATTTTTATGTGATAATGGCAGTTTTCAATCGCCCATTATCGCCATAAGATTAAGCAGGCACTATTTACAAAACAGACATTGCTATGAAAACTGCTGTCTCCATCGCAATGCTTCTAAACTTCAGATCTCATTACTGGCCCGTTCCTTTTAATGCGGGTCATCTCTTTGTTACATTTACAAACCCCCAGAATGAAGTCTCTCACTCCACTCCTGGACCTTAATTTATTAAGCAGGGTGATTGAAAAGCGGGAATGTTACCTAGAGCAATATATCAGATTGAAGCTCTCAGTTTCATCTTACTCATCCCCACTTTTCAATCTCCCTGTTTAGTAAATTGAGGCCCTGGAGTAATAATAATACATTATTGTTACAATTCCAACAGACAGTTCTTCCTTTTCCTCTCATTAATAGCAGTTATTAAAGGGAAGAATAGGAGGGTATATATGGGGAGACCGCTATAATATTAATCACTGTGAAATATTTCAAGTCCCAGAGGTGAGTCAATGCTCATGTGCAGGAACTTCACTTCACTGCAAGGAGGTACGATGTCTGTGATCATGTCGCAGACCATCATGGGACCTTGCAGGACAAGTAAGTAAATAATAATAATTTTTGCGGTTGAAGTAGCCAGGTTTATAGATTGTTTCTCTCATCTCTGTATCAGTCCAAATTAAATGTTCATGATTTGTAAAGTATATATATTTGTATATACTTGTTTCTCAACCAATATACCTGGGGGAATCCAGAACCATTGAAAATACAGTACAATCAGAAAATTGAGAGAATTATTGAGTTTGTTTTAACACACATTACATCTATAGCTAAGATCATCAGACGGTGAAATTTATAGATTTATGTCATGCAGGAGTGCAAGTAAGAGGCCTAGATGAGTACCTAGAATATATATAAATGATATGCAGAGATGCAGTACCTGCCCATCAGCTAAAGAAAGCCATGAGCCCCTTACTTTAGAGACAAGCATTACATTGAATGTCATTAAAAGTTTTTTTAATGGTTAATTATTAAAAGGTTTTGGGTGACTTTATAAAGTTTTAGCCTACTGATTCTTAAAGACGCAAAAGCTGAGGTAGGCCCTGGATATCATAAGTCTATCCATGCAAGGACAGTGACTAGCAGTGTGATCATACAGGTACATGAATGTAAATGCATACAAATCAGATCTCAGGATCTGATTCAAATTGTCTAGCACAACTATTCATTATGGCAGCAAAAGTATTGAGTTAAATAACATTAGCTGGGTTTCATCTGTTCAATATAGTGAGGATAAAATACATGAAATAGTGTATTTTATACTGGCTCTTTATAGTGGTGTTTGGGAATTTTCTGTATCTCCTATAGTATTATAACCCAGAGTCAATGATATGCTAGATATATCTATGGCCTAAAGTATTGATAATGCTGTTTATATAGTAATATATAAGTTATTACATTTCTGCCTTTATCTGTATTTAGTCCTGTCGTTAGCTTGGAAGTGAGTGGCTCGCACGTTCTAGAGCATGAGGACAATCACTGTATTTGTGCTTAAATGGTAGTGCCAATGTCACATATATCATCACCACAAATGTTCATGATATGCTCCAACAGCAATTCTTTTATATGGAATTAAATTCAATTCAGATATCTACATCTTGTGGTTATAAAACAGTTTGCTTTTATCTGAATATTTCCAAATATATTATTTAAAAAAAAATGTTAAAAGGTCATTTTAAACAATACAAAATGTGTTCATATATCAGTTTTGCTAAAGCTAACAAGAGATATGTTTATTTTATTTCTTTTATTATTTAAACATGTTTTTAGACATTTCTTACATTGTGCAAGTGTATTTATTCCTTTTTATTCTCCAAAGTTTTATTTGTACCATGTAATTTTGTATAAAAAAACCTTTTAAAATGCTAAATATGAAAAAAATAAATAAAAGTGTAATATCAGATGGGTTGTGTGGATTCACTCTAACATCGCATTTAGAAGTATTTGGTTGACTGATCACACCATAGCTTTACTTAAAACTGTCACACACAACTGGTTGGCCTACATTTGCTTTTGCATTGCCATTTGTCAGCTCTCAGTTCGTCATTTTTTTTCCTTCCATTTCTCTACACTATGTCAGATATTCTTTATCCTCTTGTACTGCTTCTAACGTGTAAGTAAGTAAATAACTTTCCTCCCCTATAGCTCCCCATGGCATCCACATCTCTTGAGTATGTTTATCTCCCCTGCAATTCAACATGGTTTTGCCCACTCTTGAGTAAATCATAAGTAAGTCAATAGTGCCAAACGTCTGAATCTGGTCCAGTAAATCGTCAGGACCCATCCTAAGGACAAGACTTCCAAGGTACCTGCAGTCAATTTTACCTTACATTGGAAACCTAGTATGAACCAAGTGATGTATGAATACATAAAATTGCTCTGCTAACAACTACCACTTACTGCAGCAACTACTCGAGATAACCATTACATTCTAAGTTTTCTACCACTGCTAATCTAATATGCAGAATAAATGTATTTACACAAAGAGAAAATATAAACTGAGGGTCTGGTCCTTTATAATTATTTCACATTCTATATCATGTGAATAACAGGATACACATGGATCCAAAAATAAGGCAAAGTGTCCCTGGTGAAGAGAGCTTTCCAAAAAAATTGGCATTTTAATAGCTGTAGGTTCATTAGCATGGGTACCATAGATGAGTGCTCATACAGAGCCATTTAAAGTATGCGTGGAATTTTAATTGTTCATACTAGGATGCTATTAGGTGGTTGGAATAAGCATGTATGAAGGGATGATTGTGTGCTTGGTATGGTGCTTGCAAAGCATTTGAACTTGGAACAAATGTTGATTTCCAAAAATGATAAATCTTGTTTCAGCATGAAACTGAAAATTTGAGATGGGAATGACACCTAGGAGGAGGATGCGCGGTGAGGAGAGAGTAAGTTTGTCTAAAGGAAAACAAAGGATCAATAATTTTTTAATCTTTGTAACAATGGATCAGATCTACGTTACTGCATGTCTGTACAGCATACAAGGGAGAGAGGAGCGAACTTCCCTGTGACTCCCATCTGGCAGGGGTCTAGCTGTGTCTCATTTGTGCAACCGCTGACCACAGGCATCATGGAAGACCCTGCCCATTTGATTAACTTAAATGGTTCCCACTATATATATATATATATATATATATATATATGGGGGGGGGGAACCAAATTATGTCATTGTATTCCTAATGGCAACAGTAAAACAACATGTATAGGGACAATAGACATAATGTTTCACATTACTGAAATGTGAATAGTGTAGATATCCTTTAAATGTGTTATATTTTACCTTATGCTAATTCTTTCCTTAATATTTATTTAATTGTTTTTTTCAAGCTCTACACCTGCATAAGTAATAAACATGTCTTGATAACGTGTGTAAACTTTTACACATGTTCTACTTCAAAGTGCAGGTAATCAGAATGTTGTGTAAGTAACACGAGTATTTTTATTGATAACATATAGTTCAGGCGCTCTGTGTTTGCTGTGTTTCTGCTTTTCCCTTTTTGACATCTGATACACTTCTGTTCAGAGTTTAATTAAATTCTCTGCGCTCACAAATTAGATTGTGCAGCTTAGGTCACCATATTTTCCATGAAACAGGATTTCTGGCAACATATTCGTCAATAAACTTGCATTCTCATTTTAAGACAAAGTAACATTTTAATAAAGACATGGTTAATAGGTCTTGTGAACTTCTACAGCATAGAGTGAAATAACAAGCTACAGCAGTACAACAGTGACAGGCCGTTCGCAAACACTCTTTTTTTCCTGTTAGTATTTCATGCAAAATGTGACCTTCTATTCCACTCAGCCCTAAAGAACAACAGAAATATAATTGTACTTTTCAGGTTTTATGGAAACCAAGGCTCCAACATTCATTTGTTGGGGAAAAAAGTATGTCAGTGTTTTGATTTAGTTTGTGTCTGAGACTCATGAAGTCATTTTAAACATTCATACATATTTGCGCAAGTTTATTTTAGTTTTTCTTGTTAATAAATATATATATATATATATATATTAAAAAGATATATATACAGTATATATATATATATAAAGTGAAGTTTGTAAGACGCTATAAATATTTATGGAGTCTTTCTGAAGTGTGTGTTACTCCCTGATACCACCAACTCTGGATAGTTCCCAAAGCTACACACAGAAATGTGGTGTGGTAATGACCCAGAGCAGGTTGTAGCTTTATATATGTAGCTGGCTGGGGAGTAGTAGTTGCAAGGGTAAGGCACACATGTATATAGTGTCATTGGGGTGATTTTCATGACTGACAGCTTATTTCCAGGTTTTATGTGAAAGAGAAGACTATAATACATCTAATAATACAGCCAATGAAACTTACATAATTATGTATTAGGAATACCGTATATATTCGTGTATATGCCAAGTTGTTCCATACATTTTTTTATGCTTTGGCTCGAATGAGGATCTCACTTACCTGTTCTTTGGTGTAGTATGGATGTTGTCTGGTCTCTCCTGCTCATCTGCAAATGCCTGCAGCCTCTGGGGGTGGTCCAATGACTGCCCTTAGTTTTTCCTGCACACAGGGTCCCCAGATTTATAGTGGTTCCCAGATGAAGGGTATGGTCTCAGGCCTTTGGGCCGGGGTGGAAGGAGCACCCCTATCTCCGGGTTCCTTAGAATGTTAGTGATAGGTCTGAGTCCAAGCCATACGGGACATATAATTTACCTTTAACACTGTGTGCTAATTGACACTTTTAGTTCATTAAGGCAAATGTGGGGGCTGATCTAGAGTTGCACTTACACCATTTTTTAGGTGCAAGCGTAGAGCCGAGCAAAACCATATTTCATTGTCTGCAGGTAAAACACTTTGCTTTTCCACAAACATCAAAGAACTGCACAGCTTTATGTTCATGAACTAGGAAATCTCACCTTTAAACTTTAATCTGTTTTCCGGGTCTACACTTATACCTCTTTTACCCTTACTCCCAAACTCTGGATCAGACCCCCGTTGTGTTAAGCTAGCCATACACTAAACTGATTATTGTTCCAATCATCCAAGTATCAGGTTATTGGATCAATTATCACTGAAGTGCGTGGGTACAATGGATTTTTTTAAAACGGTAATAAAATGTCTGAAATGCTTACACACTATTATTTCATTGTTCAGCCTTCCAAAAAATAACATTAACAATATTTTCCAGTTCCTGCTGTTAAATAGCAAATAAACTTACAATTCGCTGGCTTGCCATGAAACCTGTTTTTCTTTTTGCTTTTTTTTAGCTACTCCTGGTTTTCTTTGCAGTGAGACAATGAATAATAAATGCTTAACTGTATTTTAATTGATAACAAATGTGTTATTGCAAACATTCAGGGCCGCCATCAGGGGGGTACAACTGAGCCTACTGACCCGGGCCGGCTAATGCCCCCCCTCCCCCCGGGTAGGGGACCAGCACACTGTAATGGTGTGCAGGACCCTGCTGGGAGCACATCTGAATCACTTAGATGCCATTGTTGGTAAGTTTAAATAGGTCCGACCCCGACGGCCTCCTGCGCTGAGGTTTAGAAGTTGTGAAGCCATGATGTCACAACGTCCTGGCATCACGTGTGGGGCCCGAGAGTTTGTGAGTTTTATTTTAATAAACAATGTGTGTGTGTTTGGTTTTTTTTTTAATTTATTTATTTTTTTAACTTCCATTTTATTTTTTATTGAAGCAAGCCGGCATAGTACTGCATTTGCTGTTACTATGCTGGGTATTTAATACGCAAAAATTGAATGGGTTTTTGAATTCTGGGTAATCAATTCACATTTGTTTATTAATAACCAACAGAGTAAGAGCACGGTTACCTTAAATGGAGCCTCGTTTTCAATTATCCCCTACTGCTTAAGAAATGCTTGGAAAGGCTTGGAAAGATCAAAATACTTTTTGGATTAATTGAAGCCGTATTTGAGAACTAATGGAGACATCCACCTATCACGCTAAGCTACAGTGTACAGGGAACCCAGAGATAGGTGTGATCCTTCCAACCGGCCCATTGAGGAGGACCAAAGGCTGGAGACCATACCCGTCATCTGGGAACGACTGTAAACATCTTGGGACCCTGGCTGTGAGTTCCTAATTGTCTACTGAGTCACCTGCATTTCAACACTGTTCCACTATCCAGCCTGTCCTGTTATCCACACTGCAAAGTCTGATAAATGTATTATCCACACAGACCTCCTGCATACGTAACACAGTCTGGATACCTAACTCTACGACACATTACTTTTACTTATCTATTCATATCGGCAAATGTAATACTGTTAGACTGTTACCAACTGATCTAGTCTCACACAGGATTTAATGTGTTTAATTATGCATATTTTTATCTGATTTGTTCATTTTTCATTGTGCATTTTGTTACTTTCAGTAAAATTTTACATTAGTAAATCTCCAGTGTTCTTTATGTCCCAGCCATTTCATTTCTGGTTGACTCTAATCCACCCTAGTGCTTTTTTTGTCTTTTTAAGGGATATACCCAAATTTCCCTCATACACAGCTGCTCTGGTTGGATTTTGAAATCGCTTTGCCGCGCACCACGGAGCTTGCGGTTGCCTCCCTCCGCCTCCAGTTCCGACTGCATCACTGCTGTTTCAGCCTGCCTCTGGTCTGTTCCAAAAAGTTTATAATGAAAATATCGTAACCCCAAGGAAAACCCCTTTTCTCATTTACATGAGTCACAGTCACAATGGCACGGAGGCATGCGCAGATGGCTGGCTGGCTGAATCGCTGCTATGAATAAAGTCCTAGATTCCTAGAATTTCCTGACAAGATACACTGAACCGAATTCAAACTTCTGAGAGCAGCAGTCACAGGATCTAGAGAGTGATCCCTGCAGTATCAGCCTTTCTGTGCGAGTGACCCTAATGTAACATTGACGCACCCTCCTCACTTAAATGTGATGATCCTGCATGATACTGTGTCCTTTATTCACTAATGATGAAAAATTCTATAATGACATATGGGGGCCGATTCAATTCTTAAGGGCCGATGATTTCACCCTTAGTAAAACAGCGTAAGCAGTGGTGGGATTCAGCCAGTTCTAACAGGTTCTATAGAACCTGTACCTAATATAGGTATCGGTTCTTAGAACCGCTTGTTAACATACCTCCCAACTGTCCCGATTTTGGCGGGACAGTCC
>JABWIB010000870.1:71766-82688 GCA_016617825.1 Platyplectrum ornatum
TTAAACATATATATATATATATATATATATATATATATATATATATATACAGTGGTCGAAGTGGAAATTTAGAAGTGGGGGGTATGGACATTTAAGTATATAGGTATGCTCTGAGTTTAAAAGATACAATGGTGGCAACGACAACTTATCCAAGACAGCTCATGGAGTAATAACACTTTTGCTGGGATTAATTTAATTGAAAATTGTTGAAAAGACTCCCAACCTATGAATGGTGAAAATGGAAAATATCGAAAGTGTTGGTAGATTTACTACCTATAATATATATATATATATATATATATATATTCCAAACCGATACCTAGATAATCTGCACATTACTATTTGCCTTGCTGTCGCTGCCCGATATGTTGGGAGGTATGTTGAGGTATTGTACACAGACATATAAATCACAGGTACACAACACAGTGACAAGCAAGGCCAGCAACACAAATCTTTGTGCCCCGGTACACCCATATTTTTGGGGCCCCCCCTCAATAGTGATAACATTAGTAACAGGGCTCCCTGAAGCTTGGTGGCTGTCACAGCTGTCCCCCTTGTCCCCCCCTGTCGCTGGCCCTGGTAACCAGGGCCGTTTTTAGAGGCGCGGCCCAAAGTTCTTTATGGTGGCAGGAAAGTATGTCCTGTCTGACATGTCTGCTCAGTGTCAGCTATAGTAAGTGCTGCAGGTACAGGGTGATACTTCCCTTGTACCTCCCTGTAGCAGAAAGGGGGTGCTTTTTGAGTGTTTGCAGTGGAAGTCATACAGTCTAGAAACAGCACTGGCAAGGGTGTGTTTTAAGTTAGGCTCTCTGGTACACAGAGATGATGATCTCAGATCTGCTGGTAAATTGGTATAGTGTGGACAAGTAAATCAGCATTCCATCAGGACTTTCAATCGTCAGTGATATTGTAAAATCATCCTTCATACCTATTTTAAGACTTCAGAATTCTAATATATTTTATTTCCAGTGAAATAAATATCAGTCAGTAAATGTCAGTAAAAGTTTTGATTAGAGAGTGAGCCAATATTTATAAGAAATAATCACATGCAATGCTCTATCTAATTGTTGCTGAAATTTAAACCTTGGTTTCAAAGAATTTGCTGACTTGACAATAACTATGTTTGAAATGTTATTCTGGATAGCATTAGAGGGTTTAATACAATTGTGTTTTTGTGTGGGAGAAAACTGTCTCTTGAAAGCATAGCAGACAAAAACCTATGGAATTTACAGGACACTTACATGCTGGTGTAAATTACATTTTTTTGCTAACAAATGTTATGTCACTAAATGCATATATTTATGGATTTCACAGATTTGTCCATAAAATTAGCACTGTGAACATGGTGGGAGCACAGTAGAAGAAGTTAACATTTATTCCAGGAAAGTATTTTACAATGGTGAAAAGCCACAATACAGAAACATTTGGCTGCAAAAAGAGAAAGGTATTTACAATCATACAATGAGATAGGTGGAGCCATACAGTGCAGAAAGAGTTCATCTACAACAGTGGATACCTGAAGATCAGAAAGCAACATATTTCCTTAAATGATAACTGTAAGTAGCACTTGGGCAAACATAAAATTATTTGTATGAACATCTGATCCATGAGAACAGTAGCCACTTCAAAGCAATGACACTGACAACATGAAACACCAGTTTAAAAAATGAAATCAAATGATGAATTAAAATGTTCAACATTGTGCAAAATAAAAAAGACATTTGTTGTAAATGCCTTTATCTAGCATGAGTCTTTGAATTTATATATAACTGACACTGGTCTCTAAAATCATATAGTATGTTTATTTATGTTATTCTGTAACTGTCTGGTGCAAAACCTACACCTAAGAGGTTTCATAGAAACGGCAGGTAAATTAATGGTTACACTCCAGACACAGGCTGTGTTCTATGGGGGAAGTCCTACTTACGGTAGTATTTAAATATACTTAAGTTTGAGTTTGTGTTATTGTGTTGGCGATACTCATTTGGACAGTTGTCGAGCTGTCTGCATCATTTTCTTCAATTCTTACAATTTGTTGTATTTATATTTTTATATAATTTCTGTATTTAGGTGTACAGAACTAAAAATAAATTCATGAACAACATATGTACCAATTTCAAGCCGCTTTGCAAGGGAGTTTTTTAAGGCTTCTTGATTAAGTTGGTTGATATTGATAGCATTAAGATTTCTACAGGTGTAACAAGGTTTTATAGAGTTTGACAAAGTACTAGAACTAGTGCATGTCATAAGGTTATGGGTCTTAATTTACTAAACTGCGGGATTGGAAAAGTGGGGATGTTGCCAATGTGCGTACATGTATGGCGGCAGTTTAAACTGTCACTCTGCGGCATCTCGGGGTGACAGGAGAGTAATGGCAGCTGTCACTGACAAATATTGGCCCTGCCCCTTCAAAGACTGCGATTGACTCACTTCTGACTAGCCAATTGCGGCTTTTAGTATCCTGTTTGTGAAAGAATAACTGCAGGATCTGTGTTAAAAATGTAAAAAAATAAAAATAAATAATAATAATAAATTAATAAAATAATAAAAATAATAAGAAGAAAAATTAAAAAATTTAAACTAAATCTATTGTGTCCGTGTGGGTTTTTGGGTTTTTTTTACAAAAAAATGTTTATTTGTGTTTACTCTACTGATAGAAAAGCTGGCACAGTAATCACGGTGCTTACTATGTTCAGCTTTTGTGAATGAAACTAATGTGAATATTTCCAGCATTGATATTCACGAGAGCCCACTACTTTTGATGAATAAAAACCTGTAAAAAAAATGTAAATGTTAAAAAATTAACTGTATTAACTTTTTCCCTCTCAGTCCTCCACTTGGCCACCTTGCTGTCCTGCCATGCCATCCAACTCTCCTGTCACCCATGGTAAAATGTCACTGCCTACATTGGCTCATGATACTGATACCCTATTCTTCAACCTAGATTACGAATTCTTTTGAAGGTTCTTACTCACATCAAGCGAACCCGACGTTGTCTATTTACAACAGACCCATTGGAGGGAGGGGAATGGTCCATCCTGTGGATTAAGGACTGTGTCTCTGCTTACTATACCATTAAAACCAAGGGTGTGAATTTATTTCAGCGCTTTGCAGTACCTTGGAAGCTAACATTTGTGACTTGGAGGGGAGGTTTCTTGTATGGGATGTCACTATTTCTCAGCTGAACTTTACTTTCATGAATGTCTATTCATATATTCAAATATTTTGGGGTAGTCAGTCATTATCCATAAAATATTCAGCTCGGATCTGATTGGTTGCTATGGGCAACATCCCCGCTTTTCAAATTCCCTACAATCACCCTGATTAGTAAATAAATGCCAAGATCTTTTTATTTGTATCATCTAACCCTGAGTTCTTCTAAAACTCTTATTCCGCTGAAATAGAAAGTAATTCTGGCTATACACCAGGCTGATACCGGATGCAATGATGCGATGCACGCTCCCACAGTCGCATATCGCATTGCTGAATCTTGCTTGCTGCAGGCACCCCTGGATTTTATTTACATCGCATGTACATCAGTGAGATCCAGCAATGGATCGCACTGGTGTATGACTAGCGTAAAACATACTGTACTGTATCTAATATAAAACACAGAAAATTACTGATAAACTATAAGACAAGAAGGTACTGGAACCCGCCTCTTTATGTAATCTGCTTCCACTCATCTCTGTTTCTTAAACTAAATATTGGTTTCATATAAATAAAACAAGACTTTACAGTCACACAAAATACATATATATCCTTTCCAAAACTGATCTGTGATACTTCTTTAAATAAGTCACTTGAGTCTCTGAAGTTTGATATTCTTGTTTTTGCAAAATATTTATTTCCAAAAGGAAGCAAAAGTTCAGCGGTGGCCCAAATGTTCCCTTCATTAATCCTCACTGGCAAGGAATTTTGGCTCCATTGCATAATTCTTCAGTGGTGCTTAAAGGAGCAGTTCCTTCTGACTGATGATATTTATTATTTGTGAAATATCTTCTCAATGCTCTGTACATCCGAGAGATTTTCACAACTCCCAGCACACTGATTTCCAAAGAAAAATATTGGAACAACAAATGCCACAGAATTCCCACCAAATAAATGTTTATTATAGAGAAAAATGTAACCTTAATAAATATTGTAACACTGGATTGTGCAGAATGAAATGTGATTTCTTCAATAAGATATCTGCACAATTTGCAAAAGCTATGGGGATTATGAAGACACTTGTAAAAGCTCAGTAACCACTGGATTTTATTATTTATAAGACCATTGAATAATAAATAGACCTTTGCAATATGGACCCTCATATAAGGGGCCAAAAATATTTACATATTTAGGCTTGTCTCCAGTCCTTTGTTAAAACATAGTGCCAAAGTGAAAATGACTAACTGTAAACATGTAATGTAACAGGATTAGACATACATGTAATTAGGGTTACCACCTTTTCGTCTTAAGATTCCCGGACACAAACCCCTAACCCCCAGAAAATATGCCTTGGATATGACACATTTATTTTTGCTGTTAGAATTAATTTTTTTTTATTTTTTACTTTCTTGTGGATAAGTGTCCTGCCCCCTCCAGGCAGCAAAGTCTGCTCGCCCTGCTGTATAATGAGACACCACAATCTGCTCCCCCTGTATTATAATATTGAGAGTCACTCTAAGCTCCTCCTGTAGTCTAATAAGACACCAAAGTTTCTCCATCTTCTCTATGAGACACCACAGTCACTCCCCAATGTACTAAAATAATGAGACACCACAGTCTGCTCCCCCTGCTGTATAATAACGAGACACCACAGTCAGCTTCCCCTCGGCTGAGTCTTGCTCACTGAAAGTGCTGTATACTTAAGTGGCAACTGAAAGTGACATTGTATAGTCCGGGGAGAGCACTGCCCCAGACGCAGTAAGTGATTCCCGGACGGTGGTAACCCTACATGTAATGTAAGAGGATTAGACCTAGCCACCATCAAAGACCAGTATTGTTTGAAAAGCAAGCACTTGCGCTCTGGACCAGATTCACACTTTAGGCACTATTGACTTACAACTTACTTAAGAGTGGGCAAAACCATGTTGAATTGCAGGGGAGGTAAAATGAATGTTAGTGTTTGCATGCAGGGAGAATACTTCATTTTTGCATTTTACACACAGATACTGATCAGTGTTACTGTTACACTGTTATTAGACTTGGGCAAGGAAACATTATCTCTCAACTCTAATACTGTTTGCAATTAATTAAATGTAACCCCTTGCAATTCAACATGGTTTTGCCCACTCTTGAGTCATCCTTAAGTCAATAGTGCCTAAATTCTGAATCTGGTCCTCTGAGTTTGCACATTTAATTTAAAGTAGTTTATATTCAATATGTCCTGGACCTATATGACTAATAGTTATGATAATGATAAAGGCTATTCTAGGTAATACACATGTTTATTCTAGGTAATACACATGTTTCAGATTATTTCCCATATTGTGGCTGAGAATCTCATTCTCCCGATAAAATACTATAAATTAAAAAAAACTGTAAGGGGTATATTTACTAAGCGGTGAGATTGCAGTGAGAGAAAGAGAGAAAAGTGGGGATGTTGCCAATAGCAACCAATTAGATTTCAGTTCAGATTCTCCAGTGTGTAAAATGAGACTGAGAGCTTGAATCTGATTGGTTGCTATGGGCAACATCCCCACTTTCCAATCTCACCGCTTAGCAAATATGCCCCTAAATCCCCAATCACTTCAGTTATGTTCAATGTTTCCATAACATAATTTCTAAATGTCCATACACCACTTCTAAATTCCCACTGTCCACAAGTATTCACAAGTAAAATTCTATTGGTACTGTGTAGAAGTCACAGGCTTGGTTCTTGCCTCTCTCCATGTCCTACTGCTTTTTCGCTCTGTTACTAATGACACTTATTTTTGGAAGATTTTGAAGTGCAAATACAACAAACCCAACCCTCACAACTGTATTGAGTTAATTTCAATCCCATCAGGCATACATTAAGTTTGACATTGATGGTTGACACATATGGCCTGGAGGGGAGATGGTGTCATCCAGGCAATCTAATACATACACTTTAAAGAATAAAGATGCCCTGCTGACCCACAACCTAGCCAGTCCCATGTTGGAAATGAGAAACTATCCACTAATTGCCTTCTTTGTTCAGAGAGGAAAACTGCAAGCACTGCAAAGAAAAGGGAAAACGTATTTTGATAGTTTAGAGCAGAGGGGAGGAGATTATATTAAAATAATAAATGATATTGTAGTTTATAATTTATAGGCTATAAAAATTGTAATTACATTCCTACAAACCTAATATTTTGTAATAAATCTTGCAGCCTTAACAGCAATGAGACTTAGAGTGAATGTGCGATTCATAGAAATCTCTCTCACCTCTTCTTGTATCTTTTGAAAAACATAATCGGATACGTGGAATGGACCAAGTGCCAGGAAAGGTGTAGTGGAAAAGCCATGATGAGGACGGATGAATGGACAAATGTGGACTAAGCAATGGAGGAAAAGCTATTAGCATTTTAATGGGACAGCAAATAGCAAATAAATTCAACTTCACAACAGAAAATTCGGCATTTTAGAGAAAACAGAATGCAAATAAGTAAGTCAGCTAAGACTGTGAACTGTTTTTCTTAATTGAAACACCTTTATCTTTTACAACCAAGTATATAAAGTATAAAACAAGAGCTTTGTAGGCAGCACTTTTTAATCACTGAGTTAGCATTTTGTGTAACAGACTTTTATTATTCTCTTACTGATTATTCTCCTAAATATGCATTAGCAATATAAATGCATAAAAGCAAGAATACATTTATATTAGAGATGAGAGGGCTTGGTTTAATGAAAACCAATCCCACCTGAATTTAGCCGATCCAAGTACTGAGCTGTCTCTGTACTATCCCGCACTGGAGATTCTGATCTTGCAGGATTTTGCTGTTAGATCAAGAGCAATTAACCACTGATATAAACAGTCTTTAAATGTGTTATACCAGGGGTAGGCAACCTGTGACTCTCCAGATGTTCTCATGCTACAATTCCCAATATGATTTATATAGAACGGCAGAGTTACCAGATTTCTCAGCTTGTCTGCGAAAAGGCCTAAAGCTGGCCACACACAAGACAATGTGTAGCTCAATTCTACAACAATAATACAATAGTTTTCTGGGGGTGGCCTGACTGGTGGAGTGGAAAGACAAATAGATGCTAGGACAGGATAACGATCTGAATTCTTGATTGATATCGTGCCCTAGCATTTATCACTTCATCAGTGTATTGAGTTCACAATACACTGAAAAGAAGTAGCAAAAAACAAAAACAGCTGCTGTGTGGCACATCCAGCCACCGGAGAGGTGAGTATACAGGGAGAGAAGTTCTATTATGATTGACAGGGAACCCATCCATTTATTCATTGAGCTGGGCTTGATCATTCATAAATTAAAACTTCCTCTCCCTTCGACTGAAGCTTGTACTGGATCCTGGGTACAAGAGCTCTGGTACAAGCTTCAGCAAAGGGAAGCGAAAGATTTGGAGGGGAAACCTGAGTGGCACTATTACTAGAATGATCATTGTTCTAGTGAATGGTGCAGATAATAGGGCAGTTTTCCAAGGGGACTATCGCACCATTTATCGGCACCAATCACACTAGTACGATGATCGATATAGTCAATGACCAGCTTTATTAATATCGAGGTAAGCTATGTTCACATAGTACACACTGATTAGTGGGGGAGGGATGTAAATAGTACAAAAATGGCTGGCTTCATTCCTTATGTACTATATATACCTCTGCACCACCCCGTATTAAAGCAGGGATGGTGCAGAAGACTTAAGGTAGGGTTCCCCATGTGAATCCCCCTATGTATGAGGGAGTGGTCTCTCCAAATGTAAAGGAATCTGCATAATGCCGGTCAACATATACTTAGGTAAGCAATTTCAGCATTCAAAGAAGGTTAGGAATGCTAGATAAGAGTCCAGTCCAAAATTTTAATATTGATTTATACAGGAATTAACTTATTACAATATTAGACATGCTGTATATTTTCCTAACTGTATCAGGGGATGATCCCTGTCTTTCCTATTACTGCTGTTCAACCTTATCAAACTCTACATTGGGTGCCTGTGTTTTACAGAATTACATACAAAAACCTTTTGCTAACCTAAAAAGCAATCAATAAGACTGCACCAACATATCCTCACTCATCTCAAGATGTATCCAAGCTCATACTCTCAAATATTTACAGGATCCACTACCCTTCTACATTAAACAAATGCTCTGATTCCTGGTTGCAGGACTTATCCTAGGCAATGTTTCATTGCTGATCTAGGCTTCTCCCACCTTCCATCATATACATATCCCTTTTACAGTAATGCCATTCACAAAGGCGCAAAGATCTTATTGCTTGAAAGAGGAGGGGATTAACCTGGATAAATATAAATGTTTCATATTGCAAACATGATAATTCTATGGGTATCTATAGAAAATAAAATGGACTGACCCACTTCTGACATTATGCTACTTTGTGGGTGTATTTAATAGGTTTTCTTTCCCCAGAATCTGGCACTTTTAGGACTGCTGGCAACACAGAATGGGACGGATTTAATAGTTTAGTATATTAAAAATTTATAGAGAGAGATTAAAATCTTTAAACTCTGTGATGTTCCAATGTCTTCTCTCTACAGCACATGAAGATCTAGTTACTTGTGTCTCCTAGTTTTTTTTCCAACAAAAGCAGTCCACTTGACCTATTCACATCCAAATGGCATGTAATGTACTCTTAGGGGACCTAAGGCTACTATCACTCTCTAAATCTACCCAAATGCAAGAAGATCTGGCCAAACCTAAACTGACATTCCTTCATTTGTGAACAACACATTAATAGGTTAACATGTCACCTTTGTTAGGACATTAAATTATAAACTGCATTCATATCTGATGAGGTTTTATGATAGGTTTATTTCTTTGCTATCCATATAAACACAATCCTTCCCTTGGTATGTGAGTCATGTTGGAACGTGTGTACATATTAAGAAGAGGATAATTTATTCCAGACAGTCCAAGGTACTCACAGTTGTAGTGACAGGCGAATATAAGGACGTGCCTAGACAGTGTGGAATTTCTATTATTATTCTATATAACCTACACTAGTAATTGAATGTTTTTGAATTTATTAGGGATGTGCAAACTATGTTATATGTTATATCTTTATTGAAACAGCACAATTATAAGTGAGGAAAATCACACATGTAATTAAGGAGTTTATTATTAATTACCAGCTCTATAAGACTGCAAATAAAGGATTGTATCCAGACTCATGTGATGTACACCATTTACGCAGGTTTCATGTGTAAATGGTGTACACAGTAACATCGCTTGCATGCATTTTGGTAAAGAAGTTTAGACTTACAAGAAATTTTCCCAGATGGCCAATGGCTTTTGAGGCCAATTAGGATCCCTTCTTTATTTTGAGAACTAGGATGTTGTCATTAATGGGTGGTGGTCACAAATATGTTGTCTATACAGAATGGATGTCACTAGGATGTTCTCTGTATTGAGCCCTGATCTTTAGGTGCATTCTGTATTGGGCTGCGGTCACTAGGATGCTCTTTGTATTGTATTGACTATACTTGTCAGTAGAAATTATATTATGATTTTTTTAATATTGAGCACCAGTCAACATTTTGCTTAGGTCACGAAATTGTCTGGGGCTGGTCCTGATCACTAGAAAATGATATCTGCTAAAATTGAATTTATTATATATTTTTGCGCTAGAAAGTCATCTGCCAATAACTGCCATCTTAAGAGAAATATACCAATAAAAAAAACAAGGAACCCATGATAAATGTTGTCCATCTTCTCCAAATGTCCTGACAGGATGCCTGGACGCTAAGGAAGTCATACAGCCTGCCAGCCAGAAGACCTGCACCCCAACAATGGAGGAGGACAAGAGAGGAACAGCAGTATATATTACCAGACAACTGNAACCGACATACACCAATGGCTACAGAGCACTAATCATCGAACCAGATCTATCAGCAGCAGTCACCTGCATAACACTGCACCCAGTGAAACTGACAGAGGAAAAGGAAAAAGGCAGAACAAGCTACCCACTTTCATCAATTACTACAGACGCTGTCATATACAAGGCCTCATTGACTCTCACTTTCATTGTATTACTATATTATTGCATGTTTATTTGTTTTTTACATATCAGCTACTCAGCATTGATCATACTGCATATATTATATTATCAATACAACACTAAACCATCACTTGCAAGCCAATAATATATAGTCACACTAAATTGCATAAACTATACACACAGTCCAACACAATCTACTCCTCTTTACCAAGTTATCTAGCTACCTACATGATTACTTCCTACATTGCCACTCCACCAAGACACCAACAATATCTCCCCCGGTAATTTTGCTTATGAAAAATTGCATTACCAGATAGAGAAAGGCTTACCCCAATTTTAAGACGAATCAGGGGAATGAACAATGGATGCAGAATCCTTATTACCAAATTGTGAAGCTTTTCTTTACAAAGGTGAAAATAAGGAACATATTATATATGTTAAGGAAACAGTTAAAAACTACTATGGAACTCATAAAAGAGACTCATTATTGTATGATACATAATGATTGGTATGCATAGTACACCTATATTATACATTGCAATTCTGAGACCCCCTTGTCATCACAATGCAGTCTCAATGCCTGATGTTGCCCAAAGTGTCATTGCTCTGAAGTCTGAATAAAGCTGGCCATACACCAGAAAGATAATCTTTCCAATCAACAGAAAAATGACCCTCACAGCAGAAATCTGTTAGATGTGCACTCATTAAATGCATGTTTTGTGAGTACACATGTAACAGATTTCTGCTGTGAGGGTCATTTATCTGTTGATT
>JABWIB010000871.1:6583-24338 GCA_016617825.1 Platyplectrum ornatum
GGGTTAGTGGTCTCCTGTATGTATGGGTTAGTGGTCTCCTGTATGTATGGGTTAGTAGTCTCCTGCATGTATAGGGGGAGTGGTCACCTGTATGTTATTATTAGAAATATTTATTTATAATGTGCCACATAATTTCTGCAGTGAATGGGTGATTGGTGGCTTCATAGGTGACTTAAGCAATTCCAGTGTTTGATTTACTGAATGCTGGAATTGTTTAAGTCATGGAACTGTTCTTTAGTATTTGGTATTTAGTCTTTAGTATTTAATTGGGAGCATTGGGGGACTCTGCTTCCACTAGCAACCAGGGAACCAGGCTCTCTGCCCTTAAAGAGACCAAGGCAGATGGTGGTGGTAGGGGATTCACTTATTATCAGGACTGTACATGCAGAACTTTGAGCTGTCTACCTGGCGCTCAGGTTCGACATATTGCAGATCTCGTGGACAGATTGTGGGAATCACCAACCCAGCAGCGACAAGAAATTGATTATTGGGACATGCTATAAACCGCCTAATATAAGTTTGCTTGAGTAAACCCAAGATTTACAGCAAATTTAAGAGGAAGAGGCTGAACTACATCAAGTTTTAATAATGGGGAATTTTAATATTTTAATTATACAGATATAGATTGGAGTACTGATACTTGTAGTACAATTAGGGGAAACAGGTTTTTTTTTTTTTTTTTAAATTTTACGCAGCATTTTATGCAGCATGTAGTAGAGGAACCAACTAGAAATCAGACTATTTTGGACCTTGTAATAACTAATAATGTGGAGGTTATAGCAAATATCGAAGTAAAGGAGTACTTGGGAAACAGTGATCACTAACTTGTTGCATTTAAGGTTAATTTTAAGAAGCAAGAGTATACAGGATTAACTAGGACTTTACATTTTAAAAAGGCAGATTTTCATAAACTAAAAAAAAATACAGAAGAAAAGTGGGATATCTTTAAAACGCTGTTGGAAACTTACACATATAGGTTTATTCCAATGGTAAACAAAAGAAACAACGTTAAGTATAAACCAATGTAGCTAAATAAAAAAGTAAGGGAAGCAATGAAAAGAAAGAAGCGTGCATTCAAACTGCTGAAATCTGAGGGGACTGCAAAGTCCTTCCAGAACTATAAAGAATGTAATAAAACATGCAAAAAGGAGATAAAACTAGCAAAAACAGAAAATGAACAGCTAGTTGCTAAAGAGAGCAAAACAAACCCTAAAAAGTTTTTTATGGATATAAATGGCAAATGAAACACAATTTAGGACCCATAAAACAGGAGATGGGTGGACTAATTCATGATAATAAGGGAAAAGCNGAGGTATTAAACCATTTCTTTTCTTCAGTCTTTTGAGGAGCCCATGGTAGGTATATTGGATAAAAATAAAACTATGCAACCCAACCATTCCAAAGGAGGCTTAAAATCATTAAGATAAATAAAGTACCAGGTCTAGGGGGCTGATTCAGCCCTGCGAAGTTTCGCCGATCTGCGCATCTGCGCTCTGAATAGCATGGAGTCGGGCGCAAATTATTTTTTTTGTAATTTATTATTATTATTTTTTTCCATTCATGAAAGCCGGCAGTAACTGCCGGCTTTCATGCTCGCAACGATCGTTATAGTATATAGTAGCAGAGGCTCTGGATACAGCATCCGGAGCCTCTGCGATTTTAACTATAGCGCAGGCATGCAGGGCATACGGCATGCTTCTCCCTGCGCTGTATTCAGAGCTGCGTTTCAGCGCAGCTCTGAATCTTGTGCACCTGGTGGCCGCACTAAGAATCCGGTCCCTAATGTCATACACCGAAGGGTTCTCAATGAGCTTAACTCATAAATAGCTAGACCACTATAATTAATTGACATGGATTTGATTATATTAGGTTATGTACCAAGGGATTGGCAAATAGCAGATTTGGTTCCATTGTTTAAAAAGGGAATTAAATCAAAACCAGAAAATTATAAACCTGTAAGCCTGACATCAATAGTGGGGAAAATATGCATAATGAATGAATGCATAATAAGGGATAATATTCAGGATTACTTGGAGGCCAATAAGATGATTACCGGGAATCAGCATGGATTTATGAGGGACAGGTCTTGTCAAACTTATTAGCCACTATGAAGAAGTGAGTGAGAACCTAGACAATGGTAATTCTGTAAATGTGCTGTACTTAGATTTTGCAAAAGCCCTTAATAATGTGCCACAAAAGAGGTTGATAAATGAAACATTTTCTAATTGGTCTTTAGTGGTATACTGCAGGGCTCCGTACTGGGGCCACTCCTTTTTAATATATTTATAAATGACCTTGGGGATGGCTTAGAGAACAAAATCACTATTTTTGTGGATGATACTAAATTATGCAAGGTAATAAAATTAGAGCAAGATGCAGTTTCTGGACAGTCAAATGGAAGATGAGATTTCATATAGATAAATGTAAAACTACACATTTAGGTAATAATAACCATCATGCAATATATACATTAAGTGGGATACATTTAAGGGAGTTTCCAATGGAGAAGGATTTGGGAGTGCTTGTAGATAATAGACTTAGCAATAGGGAACAATGTCAATCAGCAGCAGAAAAGGTTAATAAGATATTAGCATGTATAAAAAGGGACATACTGTAGATGCATAGGATGAGTGTGTCATTTTACCACTCTATAAATCGTCTCATTTAGGCCTCATTTAGAATACAGAGTACTGTTCTCGGCACAGCTCCATAAAAAGGACATTACAGAACTGGAGTGGATTCAGAGGACAACAAAACTGAGTTATAGATTCATTTAGTTATGGGGATAACTATCTACAAATACATTAGGGGTCAGTACAGAGAGCTTTCACGTGAATCTTTACCCCTAGAACTGTACATAACTGTACAGGAAAGGGCTGGGTAATGGAAGGATCTGGCATTTTGGAGCAAAAAGTAAATCCAAATCCTTGTTTAATTATTTGTAATAACTATTATCTTTATCTCATCAACACATAATGCAATTCTTTTCAAGATGTAAGTGGTCCAAAAGGATTAGAACTGCATCTTTCTATAATAAACCACATCTTGATATATGCAAAATGCCCATTAATCATTATCATTGAATTACTTTTATATCCTGTCATTTTTAAACCATAGCTTCAACAAAAAGAACTGATGGGCCATGTCTATTGCTATGATAATCTTAAAACTGTAGGCTTAGGCCTAAATTTACTAAACTGTGGTATTGCAAAAGTGGGGATGTTGCAAATAGCAACCAATCAGAATAAAGCTCTCAGTTTAATTTTGCATACTGGAGAATGTAAGCTTGAATATTATTGGTTGCTATTGGCAGCAACCCCACTTTTCCATTCCCACAGTTTAGTAAATTTGGCCCTTACAGTTCAGTAAGAAGAAACTGGTATACAAAAGTTTCTGAAAATTGGCAATGAAAAATGTTATCTATTTAAATTTACATTCTGTCTCTGCAGGAGAAATAATTAGCAATGTTTGGTGAACAGAAAAGAAATTACAGAATAAAATCAGAGTCTATTATACTGTATAAACTTATTTATTTGTTTTTAAAAATGTAGACTAATTAAATATTTTATATAATTTCTATAGATAAAACTTCCAAGGAAATTTGTATTCAATTTAATATATTACAATGGGTCAAAAAAAAAACACTTAATGTATGTAAATTAGCTTTATACATCTATAATGCATCTATAATAATTATAACATTCAAATAAATGTTATAATTTAATGTTTAGAATTTAATTTTAAGTAAAGAAGCGACATAATATATAGTTAGTATTATTTACAAACATCAACCCGTCTGATGCACAGTTACAGAATGCACATTGCTGTAGCAACTGCATCTTTCAAACTATGATTTAATGGTCAAACTTCCATAAGAATATTAAACAGACACTTTAATATCAACAGGAAGCTGAGGTTTTCTAATTTCATATGACATCTTATCAATAGCTTAGAAAATATATTGCTATCAATCTTTCAGGTGGTTAACTAACCTCTAGCTCTTTAGGGAATCACCCCCCTTTAATTGTGCTTACTAATAGGTGTCTGGTTCATCAAGATAATGTGATAATGGACATAATTGTGGTGTCTAATATAACACAGTAAATAGTTTACACAGACAGACAGTAAGAATTGTTTATAAAAATCAATCTTTCTTTTCCCGTCAAAACTTGTCAACATATTTTAGGACATGATGCCCATCTGCACTATTGACAGGATGCAAAACTCCATGCATGTCCAGTATGCGCAGAAGGTCTCATAGTCTTCTCTCCTGTGCGTATCCATTAATCTCTGCAATCCCTTGCTTCATGACATCTGCAACTGCACTACAGACATCTTCATCTGCTCCATCCTGCATTCAGTAAATTCATAGCTGCCGATTGATACTACAATACAGGAGTCTTGGAAACAAAAGTTTGTGGGGCCCTCTTGACTGTAGGGGCCACATTAATCCTGTCCTGCTGGTCTGACAGGTGCAGCAACAGAGGTAACAACTCTGTCACCCCAGTGAGAATGAGACCCATCATGTGGAGGTGGAATCTTTCCAGTCCAGCGATCTCCAGCAGTGCTGATCAAGGGATTTAAAAAACATTCAGGCAGAGCACTCGGCTAAATGCCTCTGGGGAGAACATTGCATGTACAGTATAAAAAAGCAAAAACCTAAAACAGAGTAAAAGTATATAAGATACAAAAGTCCAACCAGGGCCTAAATTCACTAAGCGGAGAGTTTGCTGGTGAATTTGAAAGGTGGTGAAGTTGCCCATAGCAACCAATCAGATTCGAGCTCACATTCTCCAGTATGCAAAATGAAACTGAGCGCTTGAATCTGATTGGTTGCTATGGGCTACTTCACCACCTTTCAAATTCACCAGTAAACTCTCCGCTTAGTGAATTTAGGCCCAGGAGCGTAGTTAAAGGTTCATGGGCCCAGGTGCAACAAAAGGTCTGTGGCTTTTTTTTTTTAAATCTTCTTGATCTGGAGGATTGAAGGATCAATTGATCCTCCAATCCTCTTGGAAAATCCTGTGGCCCCATAGCTCAGGGGCCTGTTCGCAATTGCGACCGCTGCAACCCCTGTAGCAATGCCACTGAGTGTAAGCTTCTACCTAGCCACTTTTATGTTAATGACTTTAACCAGATGAATAATGGCTGCTGGATTTAAAGGTAAATCATGAATTATTTATTATTAGAATGAGCGAGTCCTGAAAGTAGTCATTATAAATGAAATAGTAATCACCATTAAATAGGGGCCGATTCAATCCCTGTTCGCGCAAATTTTTATGCTGTCTGCGTAAGGGAGAATAATTTGCGTTTTTTTGCTCACGGCTCATTGAGCCGCATATTAAAAACCTTGATCTTTTGCTACCGTAAGTGACGGGAAAAAGCACACATCGCATTTCCCGTGTGCACGCAGGATTAAATTGGCCCCATAATCGCGGGTGAAATGTGGTCTGAATGCATGGTAATCACACATCTTGACAAAACCACACCCAAACATGACTGCCAATTAACATACAATACAACAGGGTTACTAATTTTTAGTTCCCCCTCCTGGGAGAAACCAGAAGTCAACAGCATGGGGATGTGCAAAGGGTGTGATTTATGCAAATAACTCCAAAAGCCCCACCCCCTTAGCAGCAATATACATTTACTATTGATAGACAGGGCTTAATATCATCAACCCACTGATTAATGGCATTGATTAGGGCTGGAGGTAGTATTTTACATTACAATCACTGCCTCAGCTCAGGTTTATCTATATACATCTATACATCATAAGATGTATAGATGTATATTGTGTCTATAAGATGTATAGATGCAATAAACCAGATTTCCAAGTGTTAACTCACACATTCAAAAAAGTTATTCTCTTTTGCTTGACAGATGAGCTACAAACACTATAATCCACAAACATCCGATAAAGGATTATTTGATCAAACTCTTAAGATTTTGTATTGTTGGAACGGCACCAATCAAAGCTTCCATGACATTTGAATAAAATTGATTTAAATATGTGAACACCAGGGACTCACACATAATCCATCTATTTATTTAATAGTATTTATATACTGAGATATTTTCTACATGATGCACATACTTTTAATTGGTTCAATTTGATTAATTCTAATCCAACAAAACCATGTGCAAACATCTGTCTAGACAAATCTACATTTTATTTATCACTGTTTGGCTAAACTATTGTTGGCTAAACATGTGATTAATATAGTTTTTTATAGGCCCTGATGGAAGGACGCTGATACTTCTGTCATATACAGAACTTCCCCATTCATTCTATTACTCTCCTCAGATAATCTGAATAAAGCTGGGGAACTAAACACAGTGGGGTGTAGTTGTAGAGCTACAATCTCTCCACAACACTGGCAGATTATTGAGTAGTGCATGAATTGATTTGTCATAGCACTGACTATGGCCTGAAAAAACACACTGACATGTCTGTCAATAAAATCATTCAGTTTTCCTAAATGATCCAACCAATGCAGGACTGATCAATGTAGAATTGACACAAGGCCATGAATATTGGCCAGTGCCTGTCCACTGTGTGGTGCCTGATTACCATAACATAAAGTTGCTTCCCTGGTTACATTCAAAAGTGTATAACCAGCCCAAAAAATCCATATTGAAGTCTTAACAACCCCCCAAAAAAAAGCAACAAACCTAAAATCGAGAAAAAGTGTAGAGGATACAAAAGTCCAACCAGGAGCGTAGTTAAAAGCTCATGGGCTCATGTGCAAAATGTCTGTGGCTTTTTTTTTTAATCTTCTTCATCAGGAGGATTGAAGGATCAATTGATCCTCCAATCCTCTTGGAAAATCCTGTGGCCCCATAGCTCAGAGGCCTGTTCGCAGTTGGCACCGCTGTGACCCCTGTAGCTATGCCACTGAGTGACTTTAACCAGATGAATAATGGCTGCTGGATTTAAAGGTAAATCATGAATTATTTATTATTAGAATGAGTGAGTCCTGAAAGTAGTCATTATGAATGAAATAGTAATAACCATTATATACATAGGGGGTCACTTCAATCCCTGCCCACGTTTTTTTGCTCGCGGCTAAAAACCGCAATCTTTTGCTACTGCAGGAGATGGGAAAAAGTGCACATCATGCTTTTTCCCGCCTTTGCGCAGGATTAAATCGGCCACATAATCGCAGTGTGATTAGAGAAATAATAGTATTGATGATGCATTTGGGTAACAGACTTAATTTCCCTCATCCCTCTAATAAAACATGCTTTCAGTTGATATATTTATATTTAGCATTTCTAAAATACTGCCATGTCAGTATGCATGGCTGACTCTGCCACATGTACATTTCAGGAAATGTGTCAAAAGGCACTAACTCTCTGCTGCCGCAAGTTGTCCTGCCATTGGCAATGGTTATCTTCTGCAATGATACGCCACCTAACTGTTACTGTGGAACTGCAACTTTTCAGAGTTACTGAGAGTAATGGCAGTATATCTGAAACGTTATAAAGTGTCACATATGTGGTCTCGGTATGGAATATACACAGTAAAGGAAGTAATTACAGACCAGGCTTAATAGCAAGGGAGCCAGAGCATGTATGAACAGGGATGGGGAAAGGAAACTATTACTGAATCCTAATCTGTACATTCCCCTTTTAGACATCACTAAGCCTTCAGCAGCTGGCAAATTATTTATAAACAATCCACAGCATTTAAAGCCTCTAGATCCCAAGTTCTGTCTAAGAAACTGCCAACCACTGACAGCTTAAACTAGTTTCTTAATTAATAAACAATTGTAAATGCAATTGTATCACAGCGGTATACAGGTATAAAAATCACATGTAAAGACATACTTATAATACAGCTGTTGAGTTCATAAGACAACACCCATCCCATATGGTTAATGCTGCCACCCAGAGCATTGTAAACATTTGTTTCTTATTCACTCTATCAAGCCCTCTGGAAAATACGTTGGCTATTACAATGCAACCATATGCAATAACCCCAATCATAACTTTATTACAAATGTACAGACACCTATAGAAATACATACAACCTGCTGTATTTTACTATGAAAATAAATGGTGCAGATTTGAAAGTAGACAGATGTCCAATCCCTTTTTTTTCCAGTTCACGTCTAGCTTGACCAGGCACAGCTGAGAAATAAAATTGCCTTTCTTGAGTTATTGGCTCGCGATGTGCTTCCTTAATTGATGTTTAGCTAAAAAGCCTAATGCTAAAAGCTCTGAAAGCCACACACAAAGTTACCATTTGTTATTCCTCTACCATTTTCCATCCCGAGGATCATGTTGTACTGCATAAATCATGTTGGCTTTCTAGCGGTTTAAATGTTGTCCTATGATTTACAAGAAAACAGGGCTTTTTGAAAGAAAAGCTGCAAATAAAATAATTTGACCTTTAACAGAATCGCAAGCATGAAAGTATTGAAATAGAAAAGTTCCATGTTATGTTGCCATTCTATTCCCACTTGACTTGCTGAGCTAACCTTTCCCTGTAGAAATTTGCTTTGGCTAACAGCTCATTTCACTCCAAACCTGGCATTTTCCCCAGCTGCTACTCCAATGCCGAAACCCGTGGCTGTACTGGTGGAGTGGGCACTAATCCAATTAGGCAAGAGCGTAGATGAAGAAGCGTGCATAGTCATTTTTCATTCTGCTAAAGTCAGTCACAGCATAAGACAATCCAGATACACTCCTTGTTCTATCACAATCTTTAATTGCTTAAAATAAATTAATCACCAGCTGGAAGACAGCAGAAAGAATCTTTAGTGACAGGAACCAATTTCTTTTCTGACATTGGACCATTACTTTAATCTTTTTGCTTAATATAAACAACACAAACGTAGCCGTGGTACATGGTTTGCATAATATGCAGATTATTTCAGACGCTTGATCACAGATCTGAATGTCAGTGAGACAAACAGAATGTTAGTGCAATGTAAAAGACACTCATAGCATCATGTCACCTCCTATGTTATAGCATGTACAGCAAATTCAGTGCTGGTTCACTGTGCAGTACTAGTGACACATCACGGTCTTTCCTCTAATTGACAATACTCTATTTTGTCTGTAACAGTTAAGTTCAAACAGCTTGGAGTGATAGAAGGAAGCATGAACGGCTTAGTGACTCTCACTTGCAAAGATGCAAAGAAGGTTTATTTGAATGTGGTTCACTGCTGTGATCAGCCCTTTTATAACAGGGCTATCACGTACATTATGGCCACGACTGCAGAGAAGCATAGAAAGACGACTTCCCAGAGTCACTTTGAATGACTCTCACATTGGTGACAGATTCGTTTTCCAAACCCAAACCATTCTCCTAATTGTTACCCAAACCCTCCCATTGCCCTAACCTTCCATTCCCTGCAGCCTAACCCCAACTTAGCATTCACTTTTATTGAACAAAAAACTGAACCCTCCCAAGACTACACATTACCTTTAATCTTGTTTATATGTTCAAGCAATACATTTGATCAAAAAAGAGACACGTATATAAACAGTGCACACAATTCAAATGTATATTTTCAGTTGAAAAAACACATAGAAATATAGAAAGTGACGGCAGAAAAGTGCCACATGGCCCATCCAGTCTGCCCCATTGTGTATTTAGAACCAAACCCTTCCTCATGGCACCACTGGCTAAGCCACAGATTGAATATGTTAATCTGAGCTGTTCTACCTACATCAAACCTGTGTACAGGCTGTACTTCAGAAAAAGTAACAGTACTTGCCACCTCCCTAAGAGCGCTTCCCAACTTTTTAAACTCTCCTTTAACAGCTAGAACACTAGCATTGGCCAGGTCATTTGTCCCCATATGGACAATAACGTCTACATCTCCTTCTTTGCCAGCTGCTTTTATAGCATTAATAATGCGTTTTTGCCATGTGGAGCTGTAGCTCCTGGCAAACACCTTACCTGATTCTTACCCACAGTGGTTTCTAAAATAATACCCCTGACAATAGAATCCCCTACAAGAAGTACATTCTTTCTTGGGGATTCACTACTCCTGCCTTCAGAGATACCACAATTCCTAATTTCCTTGTGTTCTGCATTACCTGTTGATCCGCATTCCAGTCCTCCAAGTACAGCATATGAGTTTTGCAAGGGCACAGTGTGTGAAATGTGTACTTGCACATTAGGGACCTTCTTACTGTTACTACTTACCGTAGTCCATCCAGCACGCCTCCTGGGGGCTCTCTGCGGCAATGGTGGCCTAAAGCACATAGACATCCTGCATAGCTCAGCTTGCATCCTAGAAATCTCCTCGCGCAACATGCACACATCCCTTTATTTCTAGTTTTCAATGTAATATTTTTTCTTTCTGTGAATCTAAGGAAAATGTATTACAAAGGAAACTCTGGCTTTGAAGATAGTTACATTGTTTAGCTGAAAAAGATAAAATCCATCAAGATCAATATGTAAGTTGTCCAGAGGAAGAGAAATGAAAACCGCAGTTGTCACTTCCCATGATAGGCTTTTATGTTTTGTATGTGCTAATGATCAAGACACATTTCCTACTCAATGGGCTCTGACAGTGGGGCAGATTGTGGTCACAAGTGGGAGAGATCTATTATTTAATACAATAGATCCCTCCCATCTGCTGATTCTGCACTATCCAAACAGTTTAAGGTAAGGTGTGATTTAGCAGAAATTAGTGCAAAGAATTGGAGCAGTGGCCCAATCACTCAATGGATATATGGATGCAGTGGCAAGCTCCAAATGTAGCTCTGTCACAAGTCTTGATCAGGTCCTTAGAGAAGTAACCATTGTAGAGAATAAGCCAGTATAGCTTCCTGTGGTGGACGTTGTTTTGTTTAGTTAACCTTTAAATTTTAAAAAAACCTATTGCCTTGAAGACACTGTAAATGTCTCCTCTGTACAACCAAATAAGTCTGTTTTTTTCCTGTCATTTGCGTGTAACTGGTTGGCATCTTTCCACTTAGTGTTGTGCATGTGCCCACACACCTGTGGTACCCAATCATATTGTTCTGCTTAGGGGAGTGTTAGGGTGAGGAATATGTTAAGATCCTTAAGAATGCTAAGGATCTGATTAGCTTTACAATCAGATTTCTATATGTTCCTGTCTGTAAACAAAACAGAAACCTTTGCTGCAGTGAGATAATGCAATTACATACTTGTCCACAAGATGGCTCTACACTGAATTATCAATAAGAATCTTCAGTAAAAATCGCGTGTTCAGATCAGATATTGATCATTGATCAGATATTTTACTACAGACTAAAACCATCTTGCAGCATGTTTGATGAGTATACACTGAACATATGTATGCTGGAACAGTTTTTTATCATGTGATTGACATGATAATATCTCTGATGTGTACCCAGTATTAACATGTATCTGCCCATTTTTCAATCTGTGTCAGAGATGTGCGGCGGGGTCCAGGCAGAGTCACGAGCAGTTCAATTGGTGCAGACATCGTCACATGGATGATGTCTGCACTTTCTGCTACTGAACTTGATCAGGGTTGTGCTTCAAGAGATGCAGAACCCGTTAGTACTTACTATGTTTCCCTTGTAATAAATTATAAAAAGTAAAAAAGTAAAGTAAAATATTTTTTTATAATTTTTTTATATTTTTAAGTAATTTTTATTGTTTTTTATTAATAGTTTTTATACATTTTTATACAAAATTTTTTTATAATTTTTTTATTATTTGATTTTTTAAATTTCTTTATTTTTGTATTCATTTTTTATCTTATTAATAGGTTTTATTTTATTATTTTTTACTTTACTTCTTTTAGCCAATCACGGCTTTATGATGAGGGTGAATCTCATGTTTCACCTAACTACCCTAGTTCAGTGTGAACGGGGTTAATGACCAGGGTAATTCAAGCCCCAGGAAACTACCCTTGTAGTAAAAAAATGAATTACCAGGGTAGTCAGTGTGAACAGGCTTTATACTTCTACTGATAAATGTATATGACAAAGAGAACACAGGCATAAAATATTCCATTTCTATTTATTTGGAATTTTTTATATGTAACATGATAAATATTAAAACTTACAAATAATATGTGCAAATATAGGTTTAGGAATTGTTGCTTTTATAATAAAAGTACTGTATACAATGTTTAACACATTGAAGGAAATTAATTTCCATAACTAGATTTAATTTACCTGGTAATATATGATCCATTAAGGTAAAATAAATGAAATAGAAATAAATGTGTTACAAATTATATATATATCAATGGTTTCAGAACACCAGAAAAAATAGAAAAATGTAATATGTTTTATTAATATGAGTGTAATAAATTATTCCCTTCAAGTCTATGTGAAACACTCTCGGAATAAAAAGAACACATAATTAACAGCTAAAATACACAGTAGACAGGACTAATGACTATAAAGAACACTGGTGTCAGCCAGCTGTGAGGGTAAGTAGAGACAAATTAAGGATAAAATAATATAATTAAGATTATCTCATGGCCACAGAACTACAAGGACCCAATACACATATAGAAAATCTATATCCATTCATCTTAAGTGGACTCAATATTCAAAAGTGATTTGGAAAATGCGTACTTATAATTCCATATGTAACTGATACGTTATTTCACTTTTTTAGCAGAAGGGACCATTCTTGTCGGACAATAACTGCTCCGAGATAAATCTGACATACTGACATTTACAAGTGACAATCACTTGTGGAATTACTGGTTTTGATGACAAAATGCCTTAATTGAAGATTCTCAGACACTAATTTGTCAATTCTTGTATAAATCCAGTTCTGTCTCAGGCCAGCAATACTGTAATTTGTAAGGATTTTAACTAATAATTGCAACATACAGATGTGACACTTTATAACGTTTCTATAATACTGTCATGTCGTCCAGTGACAATGGTTATCTTCATTGATACGTCACCTAGCTGTTACTGTTGGAACTTCAACTTTTCAAGGTTACTGACATGGCAGTATTTTAGAAACATTAGAAAGTGTCAAATCTGTATGTATGTATGTTCTCTGTGAATGGAAAAAGCTGATCTGAACAGGCAAGCGCCCATCCATCTGCTTACGATTCAATGCGAGATCCAGCATATTTAAATATAAGCAGGGGAGTACTATGCCAGCTTTTTATGAATGTAACCCATACGGTTACCAAACGCAGAGGCTCCGGCTATAAAAGCTGTAGTCTCTGTATTTATGGCTCTGGCGCAGGGAAGAGGTGCATAAAGCTTGCCCCTTTTTCCTGCCTGCTATTCAGCGTTGCATGTTTCTTCAGAACTGTACTGCAGCGGCGGTGCAAAACTCTGGATCAGGTCCCATGTGGGGAGAGGGACTACCCTTGCACAGACATTAGGATTACGATTACGTTTATTACCCACAAATACTGTATAGATTTATAACGACAATTTACTTTTGCAGAAGGAACATAACTTCTAAACACTTGGCACAAATTACATTTCCAGCCTGTCTTGTACTGTCATACGTCAGATCACAGCCAGTGATACTTATTTGTGTGATGATTATTTCAGACATCTGATGAAATCCTTACAAAGGAACGGATTGTACAAGGTTTAAATGAAGTGTTAAGAAAGGAAATGGCTACTTAAAAACATTGCAATTATTGAAACAATTGGAATACAGGGTGGATTCAATTAGTCCCTCATTGATAATCCATCAGACGGTTCATGCAAAATTTAGATGGAAATAAGTACTATATCAGTGTGACATCTTTGTACAGGACATGACATGCTAAGCGTAAGCGTACTATTAAATTCCTGCTTCCAGTAACACAATTAACAAGAATGTGTAATGGTTGTTATATCTCATTAATCATTGGCTAAATAGCACCAAACAGAGCATGTTTAACAAATAAGAACCGGGAATGGGCTTCATATACTCTGAAAATAAACGTGTGAAAGAATTACACAATGTTTTCAGTTTCCATCAAATGCATGACTGAGTATATCCCGCTTTGAAGTCGGTTGATCTAAAAACTCTGTATCCATAATGTTTAGATAAGCAGAGATCAGGAAGGTTTGCTGATCTTGTAATATGCACTGAACAGTCCTCTTTTAAGGAATACCAGTGAGGATAGAGCTGTGTGTGAAAGATTTAGGGGGGAATTTACTAAAGGCCGATTTGTTCAAATCGACAAAGGGAATTGATTTGCTTGTCGAATTGGGCATTTTGCTATTTACTACCCGTCGATTTGGTCTGAAATCGCTTGTGTGTTTGTCAATTTGAAATCCCTTTTCTCAAATCGTCAAAAGCATACCTTTTTGAAATATACTTATGTCCCATTTTCACAAAATCAATCGGTCAAGGCGATTTGACCCATTTCCCTAGCAATACCATTGATTTCTAATTGGGAATGCTGTTTAAAAGATCCATTTTGATTGCAAAAGTGTGATTATGTTTTATAGGGTTACATTGTGTGCTAGTGTGCTCATCATTTATCTTGTATATCGTATAACTTTTTCATCTTTCTTGTCATGTTGTGTCTGTATTTGTTGGCAAACAAAAAATTTACCTTTTAATCTTTATGTTATTCGTACCTAATGTACAACAAAACAGACACTTTTGACCCTGTAATAATGTGCCAGGTAATTGGCTGTTGATCAGTTTACCACAGCAGTAGCAGGGATTTCAAATCAACACTAATGAGGTAATGTTCATATCGATGGTTGATTTGGGCAAATCAACATGGTTTTGCCCACTCTTGAAAAATCTTTCGATTGGAACAATTTATCTTACCGTGTGTGCCTAGCTGTTCTCTGAGCAAATTCTTTAAAAGTCAGCTAGATGGTTCTATAGCAATAAATTACTAAACTAATTATCAAGTAGCAGGCTAGCTAAATTATTGAAAGAGGTAATTAGCAATCTGATAAAATGAGCGAATCTACTATTTTATTCCATACTGTACTTAGCTAAATGATATCTTACTAAAGGGCATTCAGGTTATATTGAGTGCACCAGCCCCTAATCTCCATTGTTTCATTCTTCCCTGTTTTCTAAGATTTTTTTTAAAAAAAATCTTAATTTAAATTTTAAAAAAATTAAAAAGTTTTTTTTTTTTACAAAAGTGTTTGGTATTATTTTTTTCCCAATATTTTTTTTAACATTGATAAAAATGCTGTATTGGTGTACCACTACTATGCGCAGTCATTGTTAAAAATTATTTAAATATTAGTATATCGCAGAGACTGAGGTTGTAGAAGCTTCTCTTTTCCCCTGCGTTGTATACTGAGGTGTGTGTTTTCCCCTAAAGCAAGCACCTCTAAATAGACCGGTCAGTGTATGCGCCTAAATCTTTGAAACTAGTTTTTAATGCACATAATAATTGACCAATGTTACTGTGTAGTTGTTTGTGTGTTTTTAGGGACTCAATTATTACAAGTTGTGCAAATTCAGTTTTTTTGAACTTGACATTGTTTTTGCATATTTAGTTCTATCTGTTTTAAAATTTTTAAATTGTAAACTATGCGTATTTCAAACACCTAAAAGCATTTTTGTAAAATGAATAGTTAAAATTATTTAGTATATGTTTGGAAAGAAAAGTTTGAATTACTATGTGCCATGTTTATACAGTTCCAAACATGGACAAGTTGTGCTTGCAACATTATACGGGTGGTGCAAGGAAATGTTGAATGTGAATTTGTTTCCAGATGCGGATACGGGCATACAGGGCCAGGAACACCAGAAGTCGCATTAAGTTTGTACTAGATTCAGAAAGGGTTGAAAGCACATTGCAGACAACTTTTTGAAACACACGTATGTACAGAGCAGAAAGCTGCAACGCATCCACCTGAAAACTCCTTGATGCTGACTTAGTTCAGCAAGTCATTGTCTATGATGAGTGCATTTAGAAATGGCGTCCTATTTCTATAAAGATGAAAAAGTCAGTGCCTTGATAGTACTATAACAATCTCCCTGATATTCATTTGCAAGTTGGCATCCCTGCATTACATTAACTACTCATTATAAAATCTCTATATCAAATGATGTGTTGTTTTGTTGTTGGTTTTCTTTTAATGTAAGAGTTAATAATTTTATTATCACCTCCATTAAAACAAAAAACACAAAACACAAAAACACACATAAGCACTGTTAGCATATATAATATATATTTAAACTAAATATCAGCACAAAATGATATTACCCTTGACATCAGTTACAAGCTAAACTCGTGGTTAATTCACTAGAAAATAATGTGAATGTGTTTGTCCCATTATCATGATGGTTGTTTAGAAAATCTACCGATTACAATCTCTATTACGGAGTATGGTCAATGCTGTCCAGTATTATTGCTATTGCTGTCACTTATACTCGTGTTCATTTTATCTCAATACCATCAAGTTCATTTCACTTTTTGCCAGATGTCTTGATAAGAAATAATTGACTGTTAATATGCGCTTTGCTTTCCTTTAAATAAATGTCATATAAACACAACGTCATATATGAAAAAGAGCTGTATATGCGATATACTGTATGTGATTGGAAGAACAATGTATTTTTGGTAAGCATTTTTTTGGAAGAGAGCTGGTCAGGGAGCTTGAATTATAGTAACAGATCTACCAATGTTTTTAAAATAACTTGAATAATTCATTTATCTGACAGTATTACATCAATCCTAAACACAACTGAAGGTATTCAGAGGATAAAAATTATCTTTTAATTTCTGTATAATCCTCAAAGTATCTAACAACTGTTATTGATTTAACAAAATAAGCTTGAAGTTGTCCTTTTCATAAGTTTTTCTATGAAGTTATTCAAAGGGATTTTGATGCTGTTGAAATAATTACATATTAGTACATTTCCTTTCTGCAATTCTTAACTTTTTCATCATGGCTTGAAGTGTGTCCGGTGCGGGAAGTTGGGTGGCCTGTACAAGGAGGTAGAGCTTAGTGGGAGGGGGGTACGGTATACCATAACCTATGCTGGCCTACTTTGAGCACTGCTCTACATAACTGATTTGGTTTGTTATCCCTGTTACTAGTTTTAATACAGTTGCTACATAGCAATGCATTGGTTTAAATGTGTATTCATTTGGCAGTCATTTCAGTCATCTGTCATACCATCCAAGTCTCTACTACTTCCTTCCAGCAATCAGAAAATACCGAGTACAGTAAACTACTACTAGTATTGGTTAAATCTTAGGATAGATCAGTCATCTGTTATCGTACCTTCCAAAATTTATCCCAACCTCAGCTCTGCCTAAGCCTCATCCTGACTCCACCAATGCCCCCTTATTGCCCCTTTTGCAAAGTTGTGCTTTTAAGAAAAAAAAACCCTCAATGCCTAACAGTAAATGGGCAGCGGGACAGTCACCCAAAAGTGTGATTGGACTGTCCCACTGCAATCTGTACAGTTGGAAGGAATGAGTAATGCAGATTGGATGTCTTGTCATAATGAATTATATTTTGGTATTATGAAAACTGATTATTAATTTTTTAACATTAGTGTAGTGAGCTAAGAAGAGCTCAGTGATGATGAGTAGTGTAAAGAAGAACCAAACCATGGCTCTCTGCATTATTAAAATGATGGTGATACTACATGCCTGCACGTGATGGTTTCCCTGATGGAGGAAAAATCCAGAAAACTGTCAACTGGATGGACAGCTTGCAACAAGGGTAGCAGTGTGAATCTGTGAGTACCGGATTGAAAGGGACAACAGGCAGAAGTGTCAGGAGTAGTAAGCCCCCTCACAGGAACCAGTGAGTACTGGTGTGAAAGAGTCAACAGGCAGAACTGTCAGGAGTAGTAAGCCCCCTCACAGGAACCAGTGAG
>JABWIB010000871.1:26353-46187 GCA_016617825.1 Platyplectrum ornatum
CTTACAGTACTAAACTAGAACTATACTAAAACTTACAGTACTAAACTAGAACTATACTAAAAATATTAGTCAACTTTAATTTCAATAGAATCAAAGAATATAACATACTCTGATATAATAAATAAAACAGACTGTGTGGTGTTACAATTAATGGATGCTTTGTATATGTGGTGAATTAGAATTCTACTCTGTTGTTTTGCAAGTTCTTCAAATCTGATGTCTGATACTAAGTTGATTGTTAATGATTTTAAAAGTTACACAGAACGCTTATCCAGCAATACTTGCTGTTTGCTAAACACATTACAACACATATAACTTAATTCTTGTTTGCTCCACAATCCGTAAATGCAATAAATTTGAAGAGCTGTTTACAAGAAGCTGAACTATACTGAATTATTTTAAAGGGGAACTTTACAACAACCAACTCAATCTAACCAGTTACAGTAGATATGCTAATGGCCACATCACTCTTACAAGGACAGCCATTCCCAGACTACCCCTCCCTTATCTAATTGCCTTCCACCCTTCCCAATGTTCTTCTGTACTATCCTTCCCTCCCTTAGCATGTAAGCTCGCAAGAGCAGAGACACCCACCCTCCTGTCACCTTCCTCACCCAGTCAACCTCCTTCCCCTTCACCTCCCCTTGTAAACAACTCTGAACTTTCTAATCAACTCTTTTGTTCTTCGACTAGCCGACGGTCTGCTTTTACACACCATGTCACATCACATCCTACACCAGTTTATACTATTTCCCCACCTCTATGTAATGACTATGTAGCCACTCTATGTAACCACTTTGTACCCCTGCCTATGCTTGTTAACTTGTTTACCATTTGTATTGTATCTCCCAATTGCATAGCGCTACAGAAACTGTGTGGCATCTTATAAACATTGATAATTATAATAATATTTTAACTCAGGACTTTTTTGTGTAGAGTAATCATGGAAGGCTGGTAACCAGAGGTGGATCAACCATATTTTATCCAATGGGCAAGTGGTCTATTGAGATCACCCAGTAGCCTCAATAGAATGGCTCCCCTCTCAGGCATAGAAGACTGGAAGAAGTGGATATAAGGCATCCTGGCTGCTGCTGCACTGGAAGCTGTAACTGATGTGTCATTATCTTATTTAGCACAGGACTAGGAATTTTATTCACACCAGTGCTCAATGTGGGCCTATATACACCAGCTTAGCTCCACCCCCTTGTATAAGCCCTGCCCCCATCAGGACCTGGGATTTTTGTGCTAAATGTTCCTTCCTCCTCCATATATTAAAAAATACCCAATTCGAGCCCTGATAGAAGTCTATTACTCAAAATAGTGGTTGCTCAAATTCATTTGTAGGCCAATTGACAGGTGTTTGCAATTAATAGAAACATATATAGAACAGATATCTATCTATAAAGATATAGGGGGTAGCAGTAGAGAAAGCCAATGTGTAGGCAGTAATATACAGTAGGGAATGAACTTCCACTGCATTTAAAACTTGTGGTTTATGGCCACTGATGATTTTGCACATGCATAGCTGTCAGCACCTGTCAGGTTATACACCCTATCCCTTCCTAATAATAATCTATTATATCATGGACCAGGTTTTGAAATATAATAGAGACAGATATTTTTTTTAATATGTCTACATCTATACACATACACAATTTATTTCTCATTACAACAGTCTGTCTTTCTTCACATGTTATGCATGCTTCAGATTAGAAATGTGACATGTCAGGATTAGAATGAAATAAAGAATGAACACGATTTATCTACTAAGACTTACAAATATTTTTCATCTAAATTTGCTTATGCAGCCTCTCTCTGTTTCCAGCTGCCTAATCCAATTACTGAGCTAAATGTGTATATAGAGATGGAAGCTAAAAAAAAACTATCATTCAGCCAAGCAACTGGGATATTGAATTTTATCTCCAATGCCCAATACGTCTGCTGTGCTTTACTGTATAAACTTCTCATGTCTATCTGTTAGAGATCACTTGCACTTGGAACAATCCCAGTCCTTTGAATACATGGCAGCATATTCTCTGTTGGTGCAGGGTAGATGGGCTGTATTGGGCCTGTAGCAGCTGTACCCGTGCCAGTTCTGTGACTGATAAACATTCATTCACTTTTAATAAGCTGTTATTAGTGATGATGTACTTTTCTTTATTGTTGTTTGAAGTCTTTACAATTGTATATTGATATTGATCTTATTGCAATCTTTGGCATGAATACACGTGCTATTATTTATACTAGAGGGGTTATATACACACAGCTGAAAAATGCATGAAATTACAATTATAGTATAATATAAAAATATAAATATAAAATATAGTATAATATAAAAATATAAGTATACAATTATAGTATACTTATAAGTGTACCATACCTTAACCCTGTACAAACATAACGTGAAACCAGTTAACCCTAGGCACTCTACTAATATAAGAAGATTTACATTTCCAGTGGCAGTTGGAGACCACTATAGCACAGGGTGACCAGTAGAACGGGGGAGAGTAAGATACACCTCAAAAACCACAAATAATAACCTCTAATATTCATTTCCACCTTCTCTAAGTCATATCCCCTCAGTCCCCGTGGATCTCAAGAAATGCTAGCTATGCTAGTTAGGACCTTGCATCTATTATAGTCCCTTCTTACATTTCTGGTGTTTCCCACATGTTCTAAAATTCTCCTTTTCAGGGGGCAGTGGGTTTTACCCACATATTTTAAGCCACAGGGGCATTCCAGGTAACAAATAGTTCACAAGATATTACAATTGACGTATTGAGATATTTTATGTTTTTGGCCATAGCAGCCTTCATACTTTTTGGTGTAACCATATTACATATCTTGCAATTGTGGCATTTAAAAAAGCCTGTCCTATTATTCGATCTGGGTCTGGTTTTCCCCAGATGGCTTTGCACCAATTTGTCTCTTAAGCCAGTTGCTCTTCTCCAGCTTAATGCGCCTTTTCTGGTAATACATCAGTATAGTTTGTATATTGCACCAATGTGCAATGGTACCCTGATACATACCTTTATAGCTTTAGGGGTAAGTAGTCTCTGCCTATCTTGTTTTTGGGCCCTGTTGAAAGCCCTTCCATTTGCTATAGTCTCTTGATCTTAGTCTATCTGTGAGTTCTTTCGCCATAGAGACAAATTGTGTTTCATTGGAGCAGTTCCTCTTCATTCTGAGGAACTCTCCATAGGGAACTCCTCTCACCATAGCTGGCAAATGTGCACTCTTAGAATGTAAAATGTTCTTTGTGGTAATCTTTTTACAATAGACATCTGTGTCAAGAGTGGAGTCACCAATCATCTGAATAGTTATATCTTAAAAATGACCATACTTGGCCGAATTCCATTGTAAGCCTCAAGTTAAAATAATTTGTATTTAGGATACCAACGAATAAATCATTCTCTCCCTCGCACAAAATAAAAAAATAATCAATATAACAAACCCACATAACAGTTTAACATATGTGGATGCACACGCAGTTTCCACTGCTGTACCTCGGGTTTGGAGGTAAAAGGATTCATTCAAAGTAAATTAATTACGATATAGAATGAATTTCAGGAGGTCCATGATAAAAGAATTCATTTCCCTGTAATATTCCATGTTCAGGAAAAATTCTACCGCTTTTGATCCATATTTATGCTCTATGCTGGAGTATAAAGACTCCACATCCAGGGTGCATAGCCATGTGTTTGAATTAAAGATGATACCATCTATTTTGTTTAAAATATCAGGCGTATCTCTGATGCAGGAGGGCAGTGTTTTTACATGCTTCCTTACATGATTATCCATGTATTGGCTGGTTTCTAAGTAAGTAACAGTAAGACTGTAAATTCCTGATACAATTGGTCTACCCGATGGGATTTGATCATTCTTGCGTACTTTAAGAAGTATGTAGAAGGTGTTCCACTTTTAAAAATTCATAATAATTTTCACTTTCATACTCCTGAGGAGAACGCTCCATTTATAAAATTAATCCCAAAGATTCAGTGGGATTAAAAATGTCCTTTTTGTAGCACCTGGCATTTCCAGCTGTCTGTGTGCCTCAGCTAAATATATCTCTTTTTCCAACAGAACCACATTGCTTCCTTTGTCAGGTTTAATGATACATCTCCCCAGGTCTGAATATCTTTAAGGATTGCAGTCTTCTCATAAGAAAGATTGGACGTTTTTACATGAGCGGATTGGTGCAAAATATCAAAGTCTCTGGACACAAGTTGTGTGTAGATCTGTGCATTGGGACTAGTGTTTACACTAGACCAGAAGGTGGATTTCTTTTTCATTTTCTGGTGATTCTTCTCCTATAGCATCCCTTATTGTATTGGGAGTTTCTGTGGGGGCCTTATAAAAACCCTGAAAACACAGTTTTATACGACTTAATTCCTGAACCACAAGCCTCAGAGAGTTAGTTTTTTTCCATATTTTTCTCGATGCCGCTTTATCCCTAAGAAACTTACCCCTTTTCTTTTCTGTAACAAATGACTCAAATTGATCTACCTCCTTTTAATATGTTTTATATAGAATATGAAAGTCTTAAACGGTTTCAGTTTTTCTTAAGTTTCTTGGATCTCCTTTGATACTTGTTGTAATAGTGGTTGATGCTGTATCAATATTAATCTTAGATCTTTAGAGCATTTTAACAGGACAACCTCCCACTGCTTTTACAGATTTTCATTGTACAGATCAAAGAAAGGAAAGATTTTTGGTCTCAGACCTCTAGGGTTCATGTTTTCCTTCACAAAGGTATTAACCATACTTTTATTGAGGATGATTTTACTTTGTTTCATTAAGGTTATTAGACCAGTTAGGTGTTACATTAGAATTACTTTGTACTGAGCTTAAGAATGGATTTGTGTCCTCATTTGTCAGACGCATTTGTCTGGAGTGAATTTCTCCAGATAAGCTGAAAGTGGCCATTGGATAGATCTCCGATGTCCGATATCAGTTAGTTGCTATTAATAAGCGATTAATGGGTATACTTAAATATAGGAAATATCCTTAGAGATAGTAAGTATCAATGGGTGCGCAATCCCTAGAAGCTGAACCTAATCAGCAAAATACCTGAAGCAGAAGATAAAAGGGATCGGCACTACCTGGGTTTATAAAAGGCTTAATTGTGTTAAGTAACTATATATTTTATTTGATAATTTGTCTAAGCAGGACAGTGTTGTCCCAGAACAGAACCAAAATCATAATATTTACAATCAACAGTAAAATCAAATAGTTCCTTAAAATGGGCCCATTATTTTGCCAAAAATATTTTTTTTCAAAAATATAATATAAATATAAAAAATTAAATATAACTCTTATTAAATATTTATAAAATCTCTGTGTACCCTATAAAGTTGATGCAAGGATGGTCCAGAGGGCACTGGCATCCTCACGATAAGGGAGGCCAGCTCTTTAACTTTGAGCCAAAAAGGGAGCAGTTTAGGGCAATTCCACCAGATATGTAAAAAGTCACCTACCTCCGAACCACATCTCCAACATGACCCCGAGATTCCCAGACGCATGCGNGCCAGCTGNGATGGACAGCGGTACCAGCGGAGAATAACCTTGTAGTGTGTTTCCTGGACCCAGAGGCTCGCAGAGCTAGCACGAGTAGTTAAGAATGTTTTAGCCCAAAGGTGCGCGGTATCCTGTCTATGAAGATCCCGGTCCCAGAGTTTAGGCAAATATTTTTTATTAAAATAGAGTTATGAGAAAATGTAAGTGAATATCAACCACCAAATCATGTCTTAAAGAATGTCAAAATGTAAAGCGCTATGTAATATGATGGCATTATATAAAAACAAGTCTAATGTCTGAACATAAAAAAGTCCCAAGTCTCATTCCTTTTTGATAAGTGGGGAAATATTAATGAAAAAAACTAAAATAATAAATAAAAAGAATTGCCATCTGTTTTGCCCCCTTATTGTTATGAACCAGAAAGTGAGCAGGACAGTGAGACAGTTGCCCCCTAAAGATTTTGTGCAATAAGTGCACCTTTAGTAAGCTTCTTGTTGACAGACAATTCAAAAGTTCTGTGGCAATTTTTGTTCACAGCAATATTAACAGATTGAATATTTCAGATCTGAACCTAAATTTACTAAACATGTAGATTGCAGGAATATTGAAAAGTGGTGATCGGATTCAACCTCACATTCTCTAATATATAAAATGAAACAGAGTTTGAATCTGATGAAACTGTGAAACTGAGAGCTTGAATGCCATTCTGCATACCAGCATGTGAAAATCTAGAATGAGTGTGACATTGTAATGACCTTTCAGCACTTTTTGAGGACACATTCACATTACTCTTTTGCATTTAAAATATGACAATGTTGTGTATACTTTTGTTACTGAACCTTGTATTTGTTTATGAATAAACCTTGCATTTGTTAAAGGATTTTTTTTTATTTGCTATAATAACAATTTAACAGGAAACATAACTTTTAAATACGTACTTCACATGGAAATCGGATTTGACGGTAGAAAGTACTGCAGCTTTAAATAATACAGGTATAATAACAGCTGTCGAGACATCATGCCTAAACAAACAATAGGACAATTTTTAGAAACACTTAACTTCCTCTCTGAGGAAAACAAGTGCGCTTTGCTTTGCTTGCAAGCACATATTCTATTACTTCACATGTAGGGTGATTTATTTTTTCAATTACTTTGGAACATTTTTTTCATCTACTTTTTTATGTTGTAATTCATTTCTAGGTCCCGTCACTATTTCTATTTTTATTGATGATTACAAAAGCATCACATTTATAGACAGGCAAAAAAAATAAATCACTGTTATGTTAACATTTAGCTTTGCCTAATTCAGCTATTAAAGGAGAAATGCAGACTCCTACCAGTAAAACCACGTGTTGCATGAAATGCATGTTGCATACCTCTAGGTCAAAGTGCCATGAAAATATTGAAGTCAACTGGACTGGACAAATGCTGTTTATGAAACCCGTATGAATCAGCACTTATTTTACATCCATATCTTTATTCAAATTTTCAGTTTAATTATTCTATTTATATATTTTTTCTGCAATATTGTGCTATACCATCAGTTACAGTATTAGTATAGCTGCTTTTGTGACATTATGTATGGACAAGATCCAGTCATTTAAAAAAAAAAACAGATAAAATTTAAATGAACAAAGCCACAATGGATCGTGGTTATGCCATTAACAGTTTTACCAATAACATTTTAGGTTATTTTATTTTCTTTGGATGTATCCCACCTGGCCACATTGATTTTTCAATTTTTTGTCCAGCTTTAGAGATCTTTTAATGCATGTTTCACGGTGTAAGGACATGGAATTATTAATCAATATACTTGCAGTTTAAAAGTGAACTAAATAATTGTGAAGATGATCTTCCATAGACTTGTCACCCCCCAACACCTAACAAATTCAACAGTATATTATTAGTCTTACTACAGCCTCTCTAGTTGTTTTTTTTTTTTTTTCATTTATACAAAAAAAAAGCCCTTTTTCCTGTACTGAGTTGGTCAGGTTTCCCTTAGCTTCATGTTTTGCAACCTTAATAACCTTCTTAGCATTTTTTTGCCTTGAAAGATAACTCTCCATGTAATTATTTTTTTTGTTTGCTTTTAATAAGGCAATATTTTATTCTTTCAATAAACTTGCTATCTCTACTGTTAACTTAAGGTTTTCTGATACAAAGGTCTGATGGAAATGTTTAAATGTTCCCACTGCTCCTTCACTGCCTCTGCACTGCTAACAAATCAATTTAAATCACATTTCCCAAAATCTAGCACCTTTGCTTTTGACTAGTATGAGTCTCTCTTTTACTGCTTGATGATCCTAGGTTCTGCTCAACCATAATTATTACAAGTGGACTTAATGTCCCCACTTCTACTTTCCGCTGCTCTGTCTGTGGCCCTACTCCACCTGTTCCGGGTCCTTGATCAGTCCATTAGTGGCCATGTTCTTGGTCATATTTTCATAGCAACCAAAGCTGATTTAGCCCAAAACTGGAGGGACCCCAACCTCCCAACTATGACTAAAATAGTCCAATTTAGCTTCGAAATGGAAACAAGATGTGTCCCTGGTGCGTCACAGATGTTTTCTCCCCTAATTCGCTGGCTCCTGGGGTCAGAATTTGTGGCTGGAGAACTCGGTGGGGGGGTAGCCGCCATTGACAATCTGCCCGCTTCCCCCACCTTTGTGAAACTCCTGATGGCGGGGATTGAGCCCCATTGTTCATGGTTCTATTTGTGAATCCCTGGGTGTGGCCTCTGTGTTTATTATTAGGCTCATGATGGTTCCCTTACTCCTTTCCCTCCCCCCCACCGAGCGTTATTCATGCGATCTTACTGTTAAATTGTATTCTTATATTTGACTCTGTACCCCTGATGTCATCCCCCTTTTCTTTTTTCTGTACCCCATTTCTTCTGTTAAAACTCAATCAAATCTTAATGATGTTAAAATATCCTGGTGGAATTGTTCCTCATATTTTCCTGTATAAAGAATAAACTTCTACGTTTTTTTACCTCAGTTTTTTCTCCAATACTCCTTATTAAAGTTGAATATATACCCTCCTGTACATACATTAATATGCTTCCTTCATATTTTGCTACTTATGTTACTGATTATCCCTTTGCATAAAATGGAAGCTAAGCAGCAATTTAAAATGCTGCTGTGGAACGTATACAAAAATGCAATCTCTCTGCTTGTGNCAAACTCCATCACTTAAAAATTCTGTGTCTCGTGATCGTGAAAAATCAGCACGAAAAACTGGGCAAGGTATTTTATAAAAAAGTTTATTTTGACATGTAAATGAAGATTTAAAATCTGAATTGAAAATCATATAGTTAAATTTGGATAAAGACAACACCCTTTATATTACTGATTGCATGGAGCAATCAGGGAATTGTTCAGATCGAGGAACAAAAGACGAACAAAATACCCCTTCTATGTGGTGTTCAAATTATTTTATATTGTCAATGACGTAACATATGAAATCCTCCCATTATTGGTTCTAGTCAATTTCAAAATTGATAAAAACAAGTCTATATTTGGTAGTATATCCGATCCTGGCCATGTATTCTAATATATGGCTGGACTGGACAATATCCAATCATATTGTGCAATCTTTTTATGCAACTGACCACATTGTGCAACATTTTATTAACATTTTTTTTCCACTGGTTAACTTAGCTTAGAGTTGATTTTTTTTTTTCAAAACTGTTTATTGGGATTTTCCATAACATTTAAACAGAAACAGAGATCAAGAAACATGACAATATCCAACAATGGTGAGGTACAGGTACATTGCATAAGTAGATCGTGCAATGAGACAGGAGCAGGATACAAACAGCAGTACCACCAGTTGGAAGTTGAAATTAGAAAATATCCAAAATGACATGTCCGCGGGGAAGGGGTAGAAGAGGGCTAGGGGAGGGTTGGCAGGGAGCAGGAAGCAAGGAACAGAGAGGGGGGAAGGTTAGAGAAGAGAAGGAGAGTACAGAGAAGAAGAGGTAAGAGGGGAGGGAAGGGGAGAGAGAGAGAGAGAAAGACTAGTATGCCCAAAGACTAACAGAAATCCAGAGAAGAGCAGTGCGTCCCAGTGCCAGGTACACCTGATCGGGGCGGGAGGGAGGGGCTCACCCAATCTAGAGCTCGACAGCTAGGTACGGGTATCATAGAAGGAACCAAGGTGTCGACTCAAAAAGCTTTAAAATATGGGAATTCTGGGAAAGAGGCAGGTGATCTATAAAGAGACTCCATTTCTTATAAAAACGGCCAATGTCCTTCTCTGTATCGGGCAGCAGGGCCTCCGTTCCATATATAAGGTGTCCAACAGGAGACTCTTAACTGCACCTAATGAGGGGGAATGAGGACCTGATCCAATGCTGCAGGAGCACACTCCTAGCTGCTGTTAGAATAACCGTCAGGAGCGGGACGACTCGAGACACCCCAGGAAGAGATAGCCACTGGTCAAAATTCACCCAAAGTAACGCAGAGTAGTCATTAGGTAAGTGTAGGTGAAGTAAACTATTAATAAAATGCATAATTTTCCCGCAGAATACCCTGATCTTCCCACATTCCCAGAGGTTGTGAAGCAGGGTAGCCCTGGTGGCGTGGCATTTGGGACACTGGCCCGTCTCCTCCTGCATCATATGGCTCTGTTGAGCTTGGGAGATATACCCTGTGTACGGTCTTGAAGTGAACTTCTTAGAGAGTAACAGACTTTAGATGTTTCATCACCTTATTATAATGCTGAAATCAAACCGCAGGAAAAGACAGGGATGGGAAGTCCCTCAACCAGGCCCTATATACATATCCATGGAGTGAGTCAGTAGAAAGTTCTAAAAGGGTGTCACAGAGAAAACGTATATCATATGCACAGTGTGATAACGAATACAGTACAGTATCAACAGGATTCATTGGGTTAGGTATAGTGCGGGTCACCTGTTGGGCATAGTGGCGAGCCTAAATATGAAAAAGAGGATTATGTAAGCTTATTAGGCGCTCTCTCTAAGATCCGCTCAACCAGAACTGATAGTCGGGGTTCACTGTATCCCCCAAAAAACAGTATGTGGAATATAAAGGGTTAAATCGGTTAATAGGGAGCTGAAATCAGAAGTGTGTAACTCTCAAATAAGGTGGACAAAAAATGCTGCATACATTGCTATGGTAAAAATAGATAAATACAATGAAAGCAAAAAAGAGTCCCAAAAGGTAGTATTTAACGATCTCCAGATGGTTCCTGTCTTTGCAGTAATCCTCAGAAAACAGGAGAAAGGAACTCAATGAGTTAAAAAGATAGACAATATATTTTAATATAAAAAAACGATAGTAATTAATACACGGTATATCGACACAGACAAATATCAATAAATAAATATAAAATAGAATAAAAAAAGGATGGGATATAAGACCCTCGTACCCAGGATTGGGAGGAGGCGGGAAGGTATAAATACGCCCCCCCCCCCCCCCCCGGGTCGAAGATGTTGCGAATGGACATGATGCCCTTTGCGCGCCAAGTAAGGTATTCCAAATTGTCCAGGCATGGTGGAAACGCCGGGTTACCCCAGAAAGTGTTCAACTTGGAAAGAGCCGGGTTCCATGCACATCTCCGATTGATCTCCAACCACGACAAGTATGTGTCGTGAAATAAGACATGTGAGAACAAATGAGGTGGAATCTCTCGTTTAGAAAAGTGCAGGAAAGCCGTAACTGAGTAAGGGGCAAAACCACCTTTGTTGAGAAACCAGAGATGTAGCGGAAGAAAGCCCCAGAGGCAAACATTTGGACATCCGGTATTCCTAAACCAGCTTAGAGTTGATTTTATACACAATATATATTTTGAATCCACTTTTCGTAGCTGCAATAAAGAGAAAATCTTACTAAGTTTCCTAAAGTTACTAGTAGGCAAAACCATATTGAATTGCAGGGGAGGTAAAATGAATGTCAGTGTTTGCATGCAGGGAGAATACTTTATTTTTGCATGAGGCACACAGATACTGACCAGCATTACTGTTACACTGTTATTAGACTTGGGCTAGGAAACTTAATCTATTAATTTTAATACTGTAACTAATGAAATGTACCTCCTCTCATAGTTTTGCCCACTTGTAGCGTTACGCTCGTAAGTTCAATAGTGCCTAAGTCTGGATCCTGGATCCATAGATTTTGATCATGCATAGTTATAGTGCAAGTTTATCTCTTTATTTATTATTTTGTAAAAAAAAATTACACAATGCTTTACACAATGAAGAAAAATAAATATGTTGAGACTTGGAGTTTTGCTTAGTGTTCCAAAAACAATGTTTTCAAAATGTAGATTATATTAAAACATATACAAACATTAAGCTTTTTAAATACAGTATAGAACAGGAACACTAAGAAAATACTGTAGAGCTAATAAGTTGGTAATGTGTATACCGTAATGTATTTCTTTTCGTTTATTGAATCAATATTTATTTTTTTCCCAGGAAACAGGTACACAAAGTAAACTATCAGAAACAAGTGACACAAGTATACATATGTGATTGTCATAAATATATTATAGTTGGTGACCTAACATATCGACAGCTACATCTGCATTACAAACAGTGAATCGCAGTGTTTCACTAGACAAAGCCACATTTCACTTAGAATTCAAAACATTTACCAATTTTTCCTACAGACAATAAGCCCTCAAAACAAATAGGCAAATGTGAATTGTAATAATAATGAATAATTCATAGCGTCTCTGTAGACTGAATCAAGATTTAATATGAACTTCACAATACAAAGTAATGGCATGAAAGTGGTTACCAATACTTTTCAACCTCATGAAAAGCCAGCTGTGTCCCAAACAATTTATTTGGTTCGAGACGACTGAATAAGAAAAAAAAAGCAGCACAGCTATACAGTGTGTCAGATATTTACACATAAACAACAGTGCGTGAAATCTGCCATTAATTATTTATGATTTCAAACTATTATGTTTGTCAGGATTTATTGGTGGAATATACTAAATTTTTAAACTTCCGTCTTGTCTGCAGATATAGCACATTAAATGGATTGAAGAAGCATAATCTATTTGTGTGGCTTAGATTTATTTGGAATAAAAGGCAATTTTAGTGATGTGATTACATTTATCTTTGGACCTTACCGCTAACATGCCACAGCCATATTAGATCATCAAAGCTCAGTCTACCCCATGACACGTTAAGTGTGATCTCTATTCCCAATGAAATTGATTTTGAAAACTCTTGATGATAAGGAAAGCTTCTAGAGCATCTAAACTGAATACAGAGTTACAGATAAGAGTATGTCCCAAGAGACAGGGGTTTATCTGAAGCTTTAAATTGCACGTGTTGTCTGCACATAATAGAGGCATTCAATATTTGTGAGAATGCTGTCGACCAATTCACTAGGAACAGCAGAGGATGACCTGAATTCTCATAGACATTGGTTCAACTCAAGTGGTTGCCCTTAGTAAATGTAGATGATCTGTAGACAGTGAAAGGACTGTGTATATTTTAAATGTCAAGAATTGATTTAATACACCTAAAATTAATTGTAGTTGGTTAATGAATATTTTATTTTCTTTATAGAAAAATGTTCCATGCTTTTATTTAATTTGATAATTTTTTGCACACAGCTTTTAATTGGTAAACATTTTTTAAAATATCATAAAACTGTCCTAAAGAAGTCACTAAAACAATAACTGAAATTCTTGTAATATAGGCTCAGATCTTGGAGGTCGTAATAGCTGTGTTTTCCACGCACTACACTTTCAGGGGGGGGATGTTAAAACTGAAATATTGATATAATGGCATTTGTATAGGTAATACTTAAATTGATATTAGTTTTATAACTAAGGTTCTGATTTCTTACAATCGTGGGGTTTTTGGGGATAATACAAATCCGCCGGTGTCATCTTAAACTGGAAAACATTCCAATCTAATTGCAAGTTTATATGGATGCACTCCAAAAGTGAACACAAACACAGCATTACAATTCATGAAATAAATATTATGAGAAGAACAAAACTCCTACTACTCCCACTATTTCTTATCAACCAGTAACCCAGGTGGAGATTTTCTAATTAAAAGTTAGTTTTATATATGTATGTAGTTGTACTGCCATCATCCGGCCTGTGTCTTTAATTTCAATCACTAACTTTGCAAAACTTTTATTATTATAATTAGCAATTTTCACTTTTCTAGAGGGTTTGTGTTATTTTCTTATAATAATCATTGCTTCATAAGATTAATGACATTTAAGATTAAGGCATAGATTTTTACTTTTATTAAATATAGTGTCTTATATTTTACAACAACATGACAAATCTATCCAATCAAGTATAAACAATGTATGTTTCAATGTATGTTTTAAAGTATGTGTTATAATCACGTGTTTCAAACAACCAATCATTTATAATCATCATTATAATTCACCAATGTCGTCGATGCTTCTTTGTTTCATTATTCACACGTATCACTATGTAAAAAACTATACAAAGTAAAACACCTGGCGATCAGGATTGATGCTATGAATAGGCTGGTTTGCTGCTGTTTATTTTATTAATTATTTATTAGTAAATAATTTTTTTTTTAGACCTTTGTCTTGACAATCAGTTATTAATGTATTATCATAGTGCATACACGTAGTATTGCTTAAAGCTTTTAATTAATACTTTTCCCAAACATCTATTTATTTGAAACAAAAATTAATCTAAATGAATCTATAATAATCCCATCTACATAGCATCCATGTACCTAAGCATTAAGTTTATCCACAATTCAGACATTATAAGATTGTTTAAGCACGAAATTCATATACTAAAAATGTATTACATTTATATGGTACAAAGATTTTTTTAAATATTAAGAAGACACTTCGCACCATCCAAAATATTCTTCTGTATGACATATTAAATAAGATTAATATGCTAGTTAAACAAATATAAGATGTAATTACAGAAATATTCAGTAACAGTGAATTGCTGTGATCTCTACATATCAGGTATCCTATATATACTGCATATGCTCAATTTCAAACATTTCAAATGCTGTATTGAAAGTTACACGGTTAGTCATGCTTTTAGTTGATAATATTTGGATTATTGGATTATGTGATGCATAGTAGGATATCAGCTTTTTATTTACTAATATTTTAAGATGAATTACTTACCTTTTGGAAATCCCAGTTACTGTATCCTATTCCCCAGAGGATCCAGGTTTTCTTCTTCAAATGTATTTTCCAAACAACCTGTAAATAAAACAACAATTATATATAATAATCTGTTTATTAAAATGGTTCATCATTTAATATGGTATTTTGGAATTAATTAGTCTGCTAAGGGTCAATTAGAGATTACATTGTGAGAAATGAATGTGACAAATAGTTTTACAATAGATTTGCCAGAGTATGCAGTAATATCATGTGATGAAAGGGTAACCATAGGTAAATAAAATGTCATCAACTAATTGTCTAAAAAATTATCTGTTATCCTTACTAGTTATTTATACAGTTCTCCAGGCTGGAAGTGAAGGTTAATATGGGGATATGTCATACTACCATACTACAACTGATTCAACACATTTACAAACAATAATACATAATATTCTATACATTTTTGTTAATGTACAGCCAGGTCTTGAAAACATAATCTTTTGTACACATTAGTGTCATCAATTTAATTATGTTGTATTCATATATTAATGTTACATTTCTAAACAGTGAAGACTGATAGTTTTTCAAATTTAAGTCTGTTCGCCCACTTCCGCATGCACCCATTCACATGCTTTGCGGTTCCGTCCCCAGGGCCAGACTTGCCTCTGTGCTTACCTAAATTACACTAAGTAGAGGGGGTAAGATTTAAAGAAAGGGAATGGGGCAGGGTTTTACCAAATTCATGTGGTCAGCTGTCGCATAAATAAGGCAAGAATCTTGCTGTCTTTTGTGACAGAGAGTGGGAGTGGAGTGGGAGTCTCACTTGCACGCCCACACTGCCGTACAGGCACACGGGAATCAGGATCCAGTCCAAATACACAAAGTTGTTTGAATTTTATGTAAAAAACTAAGTACTATATATATATATATATATATATATATATATATATAGTTCTAAACCTCAGACTAGTGTTGCTATATGGGAATCACAGCTGTTCTTGTATGCTGTACAAGCGATTAAGCATATGCCTTTTAAATGTTACATGGAAACATTATGTTTTTCACAGTAAAACTGATTAGAATACACCATAAGCAGTGTTACATTTAAATGGAATTAGTTTGGGATCTATACAGCGCAAAGCTTTGATTTGATATTTTCCCAGAGTGCATAATTAATATAAAGGATAAAAAATGTGAAATGCAGAAGCTATAGTTATTAATTCACGCAATGCTCAAAAGACAGGGGTAAATTTACATGCAGCAAAAACATTCAATGTATTGCATGTCAATTATTTGGAAGAATCCTGGTTTGGCCATTAATATTAGTGAACTGCAGAACTGAAGATGCTGCTCTGTATTCAATGCAGTTGCTTTAGAAGTTAACTCTTTTACTAAATATTTCCTTGCTTATGCACACTGCCTGCAGACACACGACACATTGCTGCACTATTGCTTAAGGTTCATTTCCCTACTACAAAGCTAAATGTTTGGCTATTACTGTAAATAATATTAAGGTATTCTTTATACCTATTATATTACTGTCTAGTCATAACTTATTTCATGCCATTGTACATTATTGGTTCATATGTCGATGTTTATTTGGTGTGCAGCACTGTATAACATGTCATGACTTAATAACTGTGATGCATGCTCTGCTTGCAAATGTATCTTTATTAATCAGCCTGCATCTCCCTGAAGGCTTTACTGGCTGGAGAGACTAAAGAGGATTGACTGACAGCTATATGTCTAGAGACAGCGATAGTCTTACCGGCTGCCTAATACATTCACATTGCCAGACGTGTTCTTTCAAGTTATTCGAGTACTGTTAAATAGAACAATTGTACTAATATGTGCTCAGAAAACTGGGAAGGCGAGGTGTCATGGTATTCCAGTTAACGGTAAACACTTTTTGTTTTTCAAACATCAATGCTTATAAAAACAGTTTTACTTGCAGTGTAATGATTCATATATCAAATGAAGGGAAATGTACAGTAATGTATATTCAGCACAATAAACATAAGTCAAATATTTACAATACTTTCAGTCAGACAATGAAGATGGTCGCCAAATTTGTAGACACAAGTGCAATTACGGTTGGATGTTTGTATGTATTGTTTAGTGCTATTAATGGTGTAAAAAATAAATACCCGGCAAGTGGTGACTGGTGACCCAGGAATGGATCGTAAGAAAGTCTTGTTTACACTTTCAGGAAAGATAATCTCTACTAAACAATGAAGGAAAAGGCCAGTTAACAAACCCAAGAGATCTGGTGCAGAGCTGTGCTTTGCCTTGGGCAAATAATATGAATATATATGAATTTCTAGGAAACACCTTTTACAGTGTTTAAGAATTGAAGCAGCATAAAATTAATTATAAAGGGAAATATATCTTTCCACAATGTGTATTACGTGCGTAGAGCCAGATGCAGACTAGTGCAAGTCCTCTATTTGGATACCCTAACCCAGTTTAAGCTGCCATAATGCAGAAACTGCATTATTCACATTCGCCTCCGGGCAGGGGAGGTGACCACTTATGCTGTACTTAGAAGAATCCGCATTCAGGCCCCTACCTTAAGTTTTCTGCACTGCTCATTTGTAAAATATCAGCAATTTGTAAAATAGCAGCGATGTGAAAATGAGTATAATATGTAGAGGCAGAAAGCCAGCCCTTACCATACTAATACCATGACGCATTTTAGTATGTCTGGTTCCGGTCAACAGTGAACATAAAGGTGACTTTACCTGATATTAACATCCATTCCATACTTATCTTATCTCACCATGTTTAGGATCACACTGTGAATTTATATAATGTATACAATGTATTTCCTATCCTGGACTGTACTTGTGCCTGGAACAAATGTATTTCTTCTTTATATCTTTATATATACAAATTCTGCCATTGTACTGTTTTCTTCCTAAATGATTTTCCAGTAACATGTTATGTTCTCGATATTACTACACCTTTCAGACATGAAGTCCTGGCAGACTGAAGCTTTGTGTAAATTGTAAAAGTTTAGCTTACAGTAGTTATTAGCTGATCAAAGAGACTTTAAGAAATGAAATATTAGACATATACTTTCCAGCTTAGAACCAAATATCACTGTGGAAAAGATTTGTGCTATTCTACAAGTCACTTAGGTGTATTATCAACTCAACAATAGGCACAATATTAATCTTTTCTAAATATGACCTAGCGTAAGTATCTTAGGAAAAGCTCTTAGCTTAGGAATTTAGCTTGTGGGAATTAGTCTAGTTTGAATCTGCATGCAGCCTGTACCCTCCACAGGGAAGACATTTGACTATTTAATAAATTAAGGCAACGTATAGCAAACAGAATATTCCCTTTTATGGCAAGATTTCAAATAGAAGGATTATGAAGACTCATTTTGTTGCAGAGCATTCATCAGTGACAGTTTCCAGTAGGGCATCACAATATTTTCCTTTCCTCAGGTTGTAATAATAATTCAGACAATGTGTTATAAAATAACTAAATATGTTATCTTAACAAATACCTAGAGGATATTTACCATTCCTAAATGATAGTAACTATCGCTATGTAACACTACCCTTGGTATTCCCATCTAGGGAATGGTATATGTGAATGTGGTGAAGTGAAGGACCACTAACTACCTAACTTTAAATGGTGCCTGAAACCAAAAATGGTTCTTCTTGTGGGAAAAGATCACAGGGGGACATAGGGGAACAGCCATCCCTCCATCGTCTATGCTTCTAAACCTATAAACCGTCTGAATTGTTCATGGCTAGAAACAGGAATTTCACACAGAATTACCACACACCTACAGATGTATATTGGGTCATACCTTCACTCCATACAGACAGATGTAGACTTTATAGGTGGGGAAAACCTATTTTAATTGCTGGGCTGCATAATTTTCATATAGATCATATTTTCTCTATGACACACATCTGTAGAGCCATGTGTGCTGAGAATATAGAACATGGAACTGGCTATGGTTAAGTCCATGTTGGCACATGAAAAAAGAATGCAGGGTATGTGCCGTTCCATGTATCTAATATAGGACTGCAAATTCCGGATATTAGCTTAAAAAAAACTAAAAAAAACCATTTTAAATAATTTTTATCAATGGCAGTGTGTAGTAGCGCTATAATCCTACTACACTGGCTTTCTTAACAAAAATGGCAAAAAATGCAGCCATCTTTCTCCCGATCTGTGCACGGACAGTGACCTTTTTCCCTGCACATCCACCTGTATTAATGCAGCTCCTTTATCACTAGTATGTGCCCACATAATTAACTTTATTTTGTTTACAAATTCATGTAATAAAACTTCAACTTACAAAAAATTCCCCACTTCACTGAAATAGAACTAAATATTTTACAATTAAACTGTGGGTTTTAGTTACACAAATATTACATTTATATTGAAAATCCATTCAGAATTCAGATTTGCAAACAGAAAGACTTGCCAGAAAGTACAGAGGTTGCCAAGCAACTGCTTGTCAGACACGCAATAAAAGGAAAGACGATCACTTATATACTAAGGTTTAAGGGGACAGTACAAGACCAATACATTTATATCCTTAACTAAAACAGATCCTACTAAACACACAAACATATTGTATGCATAGTTATACATTTTTCTATCAAAAACAGAACTATGTAAATTGTATTACACCAAATATTTCATGGTTTAACAACATTTATGACCCTGAGAGGCATCTTAATGCTGGATCCAAGTGTTTCCTGTATTCACAGAGATATGACTGGCCTCAAGGGAGTGAATTCTCCTGTAACTCCCCTCTCTGATATGGGAAAAGGGAATAGCAGTACTTTCCATGGAATCCTATCCCAACTAGAACATTGAAGTGTTAAGAGGCTGGAAGACTATATACCCATAACCAGGCATGGTGACAGTGTTATCATACTGGCATGGCTCTGGTTTAGCAAGGAAGTCACTGGACCCAACTGAAGCTCCAAATGGAAAGATGTTGTTTAAAATGGAAGAGTAAACAATGAAACACAACATAACGTTACAAATGGTAACCTATAAATGATGGAGTACTGATAGCACTCAGGGGCAGGCTGGCACAGGTGCCAGGGTGCCTAATGGCACCCGGGCTGGCCGCATCATTGGTGGTTCAGGGCCGTACATGCCGATCTACTGATATATAAATATACCGTATATACTCGAGTATAAGCCGACCCGAATATAAGCCGAGG